>JAODAL010014975.1:0-85505 GCA_025379985.1 Phyllomedusa bahiana
AAAGAGACCTGCTTTACTAGAAATTATGTTTATCCAATATAAGTTCGGGCTGCCCAAATCCAGGAAATATTTCAATAGCAAATTTTAAATAATAAAGTTTTCCCTACAATGTCTACATAACTTGGTGAATTTATCCAATGTTCTTTATAGATAAGCTTGTCTGTGTTGCCCCGTTCGCCCCCCCCCCCCCCCCCCCCCCGTTTTCCCCCCCCGCCGTGAATTTTACAGGGGTTAGTTTCTGCTTTAAAATTCTCAGCTAATACATAAAAAGTTCAAATCCCAATCTAACAAAATTGGAGGATCACAGCAAAAGCAGAGGTTTTCTTGCAGAATAGATAATTTCGTGGTTTTTTTGGGGGCACGGGCAGAACGCAGGCCCTATCCTAGAGACGCGAGAGAATGAGCTGAAAAAGGAAAGTTTTGTTCTTTTAAAAACGAGGTCATGTGTTTTTTCCACCCAATCGCAACCATACACATCCCAGTCATGACGTCGCACACACATCTCACCGCTCGTTCGTAATCTGTTTGCGGGCCCACCAAAAAAAGGCGCGTTTTAAATAGATGTGCACAGATTTTAACCTTTAAATTTATCGCAGATTGAAATTTCGATCACCATAAAAATCGCTCAACACTACTTGAGAGCTAAATTACAAGAAGTAGCCAAAAACATGATGGAGTTTTAAGAGTAGTTTATATGTATTGTTTGATGGAGCGATATGTGACATTTTATCTAGATGCTTTATATACCCATATGCTTTTATGTGAAAGTATTTCTGTCATACAGCCTTGTTGTCGGGTTTTTTTGGGCTTTTTTTTTTTCATTTTTAATAAAAAATTTAATTTGTATATAGATGTGTTCATTTATATAGATATTTCTGGTTTTAAAAAAACATTAACATTGTATTGAAAATTTTTTTGGGAACTAATTCCATCTTTGACTTTTTTTTGGGACTTTTAAAACCGAATAAGAAAGCAAGAACTGTTTTAATTAATCATTTTAATTTATTCTATAAAAAGGAATAAAGGATTTTCTGTGTAAACTTTTTGTATAGAACCCCACCTTCACTTTGCCCCAGGGTTTTTTTGACCGTTTTGTCAACCTTTGGGTTACAAAGAGCCCCTTGTTAAAAAAAAAATGTTTTTCTGTCTCTTTGTGCATAATAGTGTCATACTTTACAGATGTAGGATATTAGCTGCATTTTAGCAGCCAGTTAATCATTGAATCCTCAGGCTATAAGGTGTATCTTGCTCTAAAATACTGACTATCCTTAAAAAAAAACACCTGGGATTGAGTTGCAAGGAAAATAGTAGAAGTTTTAAAGGTCCTAGCTTTGATTTTTTTTTTTATTTAAGCTCCGATCACCAAACTGTTCTACTTTTTTTTAACACTTTAAAGGAAATAAAAGGTGATTATAGCGTTAAAATTATGACAAAAAAGAGCAGGATAAAAGTATACAGTGGTGCTAGAAAGTTTCTAACTTACTTGAAATAATTTAACCTTGAATGTAATTATCTCTTTAGCTAAATTTTTTAATAAAAATGTAATAAAGACATGCAGGTTTTGTAATATATTGCCTTATAAACATTCGTTTGGGAAATCATTTCCCAAAAAAAAAAATGAATCGACACAAAAAAATCTAAAGGAGTTTGCACGACATTGAGTTTTCGAGCCAGTCATCCAGCTACACATGTTCCATTGACTACATACCACCATTCTCAAAAGCTATCATGGTGCACAGCTAGAAAGCAATGGAGAAAAGGGTTGAGGTTTTCCTTTTTCCCGATAAATGGCCTTTTGTTCTGACACAATGATAGCTAGGGGTTTGGGCTGGAACCATTGGGAAATCCAGAATAGGCCTACTCCCCCAAAATTTTGGTGTGGAATGGTGTATTTGGGAGTCAGACCCCTTTTATTCTTTACTTCAGGTACATTAACAGCTCAGCATTACATTGATTTGGTCATAGAACCAGCAGTATGGCCATTTCTTCAAAGTGTTTCAGGTGCCATTTTTCAACACCAGGCAACATTTTGCTCCTTCTACTATGAGCAGCCTACAAAGCCTAAATGTGCTATAATTGCATGCAGTGTCTCCCATCAAGCACTTATGGGATATCATTGGCTGTCAATTGCAAGAGGTGCTGCCAGCAGCTAATCTTGATTATTTGCATGCCCAAGTGCATTCAGCATTGCATATCATTCCTTAGACAACCATTAATAACCTAATTGATAACATGCCAAGCTAACTTTGTGTATTCATGCACATGGCAATTATACTCGATGCTTAATGAACCAAAATGTGTTGAATATTTTCTTTCCTTTTTTATCATTTGCGTATCATTAAAATGTCTATTAATCCTGTGATTTCCATAATTCTAAGACTTTTTCTTCTTAGTGTTGCAATTTCAATGTTAAGGTATACTGTATATTGTTACTGAATATGTTTGTCATCTACAGTGGCAATTGCCGTGAGGTACGCAAGTTAATAGGTTCACTTTTTCTATCTAAATGGTAGGTTCATTGTGGTGCCCTATTTTAGCAAACCAAAGGGGAGACTGGGTGAAAAGCATTCTTTCATCCAGCATTCTCATTAAGGCTCCAATTCTGAGGAGCAAAGCCTTGAGTCTGTTGAAATATTTATCGAAATTTTTCCAGGCTGTTGAGCATTGAAAAACTTTTTCTAAGGTCCTCATAATCCATGCATTCACAAACCCAGCTTTATGTTATTTTTAGCTTTTTATAAGGCAGAACCACATAAAACTCATGCCTTACCATTGATAAACATTTCTGAATATCCTTTAACCCCTAAGTACCAGGGGCCTTGTAGTTTTTGCCTCTTTGCATTTCAACAGTCATAACTTTTTTTTTTTCTTTAAGTGACGCAGTTGAATAAGGACTTGTTTTATGCAGGAGACGTTGTGTTTTTGGAGGGCGTCAGGGGCGTTGCTAGGGTCCTAAAACATCCGGGGCTCGGGCCCTTTGTGTTTTTCTGGGTAGGGCTGGGTTCACACGACATTTTTCGCGCCTCATTTTGAACTGCGGATGTTTTTTTACAGAGAAAAACCTTGTGTTCCTGTCACTAATTTTCTGCACATCCCACACAGATCCCCTTCCCTTCCTCAGCAGTCACTGTACAGAAAAAACACCCCAAAGACAAAAATTTTCTTTTTAGAAAATTCTCACCCTTATTGACAATACCCCCAAACAGTCCCAATAACCACCTAACATGGAGCAAATCTACCAGACAATGATTGTTTCTAAAAACCCTCCAAAAAACAAGACCCCAAACTTTATACTTAAGGCTCAAATAATTCTGCCAGACCCTGACCCAACGCAACCCCCCATGTGACTATCGCTGTAACAGCTTATTACTATACCACGCCATCAAGTGACCGATAGTGGTAGATACTAGTTGTATTAAAGCTTGCAGATATATTTAAATGATTTCACTGTGTTACATTTAGTAACTCATGGAGACTCATTCTGATCAGCGTCGTTCCCTTCCCTTCTTTCTCCCTCCGGTTTTACACCCTTTTGCTGATTGCCCCGGCCATTTCTCGGGCCCTGAGGATTTGGACCAAAAAATCTTAGAAACCTACATTTCCAGCAACTCCCTTAATTATAGGTATAGCAGTCCCCCCAGTTTTGGTTTTATGGGGGGCCCGAAGCAGTTATGGGGCCACAGGTAGGTTATGGGCCACAGGGAGGTATATAGGGGCCACAGGCAGGTATATAGGGGCCACAGGAGTTTAGGGGGGGACAGGGGAGTATATGGGGGCATGATGTATATGGGGCCCCAGGCAGTATATGGGGGCACTGGGCAGTTATTTCGGGCCACAAGAAAGGGATATAGGGGCACTGAGGAGAATATGGGCACTGAGGCAGTATATGGGGGCCACAGGCAGATATGGGGGCCCCAGGGAGGGATATGGGGGGCCCCAGGCAGGGATATGGGGGGCCCCCAGTTTTAGGCCCTTATAGGGCCAGGCAGGTTTTTAGGGGCACAGCCGGGAATTTTGGGGGCCACAGGCAGTATATGGGGGGGCCAAAAGGCAAATAATTTTGGGGGCCCCCAGGCAGGGAAAATGGGGGCCACAGGGAGGGGGTATGGGGCCACAGGGAGGGAATGGGGGCCACAGGGGAGGGATATGGAGGCCCCAGGCCCGGCATTATAGGGGGACCGGCCCGGGTATGGGGGGCCCCAGGGCAGGCCAAAATTTTAAAAGGGCACAGGCAGTATTATGGGGGGCCCCAAGGGAGGAATTTTAGGGGCACAGGCAGTATATTGGGGGCCCCCAAAAGGAGGCATTATAGGGGCCAGGCAGTATTTTGGGGGGGCCCAGGCGGCATTATAGGGGGCCAGGGAGTTTATGGGGGCCCCAGGCAGGCATTTTTGGGGGGACAGGCAGTTTATTGGGGGGCCAAAAGGCAGGGGAATTATAGGGGCCCCAAAAGGAAATAAAATGGGGGGCCCCCAGGCAGGGATAAAGGGGGGCCAAGGCGGGGGGGGGCCCAAGGGAGTTTAAAATGGGGGCCCCAGGCAGGGACATGGGGGCCCCAGGCCGGGGTAGGGGGCCCACAGGCAGTATATGGGGGCCCCCCCCCAGGCAGGGATATGGGGGCCACCCGGCAGGGATATTTGGGGCCCCAGGCAGGGCCCTTTTTAGGGGCACGGGGGCAGGTTAAAAAGCTTTTTAAAATTTAAAAACATTAATATTTTATTAATCCCCCGGGGAGCGCGCTCCCTCCTCTTAGGGCCCCCACTCCTCCGGGGAGCTCCCCGGGGGGGCCGGCCTATGGCGCGCTGTGGCCCCAGGAGAGCAGCGTTTGCGATGGGGCAAGGAAAAGGGCCAGCGTGTTTAGGACCCGGCGGGGCCCCCCAGTGTCGGACCCAAGCCCGGGCCCACACTGTCTGCGGGCAGGGTGAGCTCGTCTGTGCTCCGGAGAAGGGCCCGCAGCTGCATTTTGCGTCCGCGGGCGAAAGCAGCTGAAGGGCCGTCGGTCTCGGCCCACCCGGGAGCGGCCTGGACCCGGGAGACCCCGGGGGCACGGGAGTTTTTTCGGGGCCCCAGGCCCCCCCTAAAACAACCCCCTAGCGACGCCCCTGGAGGGCTTGTTTTTTAAATTTACAAAAAAAATTACACGAATTTTTTACCAATTTTTTTTGCAAATGGGGGAAAATTAAAGGGGGGGGCATGTCAGGGAAAAAAGGGCCCCCTCCTTGCCAGTTTTTTTGGGGACCTTTTAAATGACTGTGCCTGAAGAATGAAGCGGTCAAAAATCTGGCATCTTGTATACCTGTGCATGTTAATTTATGGCCTAATCTAGGCGCATAGCAAAATGTAGGCGCACAGCATATCATTGCTAACATATTTGATGCACCTTCTTTAGTTGCATTCAAATGTGTCATGCCTGGCGTATAATGTGCCTAGTTTTGGTGTACTAGTGTGTACTGGTGTTCATTTATATAACTGTTTTTTTCGCAAAATACACCAAAAAAATGGCGCTGCTGTAATAGGAAATGTCGCACAAAGTGTTTTTCTGCATTTTTTTTTTTACATCATTCACATTTCAAGCTAAATAACCTTTTTGATTAATTATACAGGTTATTACGGTCCTTTATATACCTAATATGTGTCATGGGGTGGTTTGTATTTAATGTAGGCACAATATTTTTTATTAAAGATCTACTTTATTTTATTTTTTTTCTACACTTGTGTTTTTTTTTTTTTTTTTGTTTTTTTTTATCCCATTAAGGGATAACCATTTAACACTTCTCTTTTTACAATTGAAAATGTATTAGCATACATGAATATGCTAATACATTACTTTCCTTCAGTATGACACAGGCTGCAGTCAGGACAGCACACAGTGTGCCCTGACCATAGGGTTGCTATACAGACAGCCCAGGGGATACTCCTGTTCCCCAAAGCTGACTGTACAGATGTTTCTCTGTCTCCATTTTGTCACTGGAAGTCCCAGTGATCCGCTGGAACAGGTGAATGTCCTTTGATTATGTCGCAGTCACTGACCACAGTAATCAAAGGGTTAAATGCTGGGGATCAGAGAGCTGTTATTTAGAGCTCCTTTCCTAGCTCAGCTGCTTCTCTGGGAGCCACAAAACTCCTCTGTCTGCAACGATGTCTACAGATGTAGATTAACAACCTACACCACCCACCGTCTATAGTCGGAGGAGTTAAAGTGATATAATAAGACAAGAGCCGTTTTTACTAATAAACACATCTAACCTGTTCCCAATATTTGATGTACCTGTACATCAGTTGGAACAGGAGTATGGAATGTGCTGTAGAGCTGGGCCCACTCCAAACATGGTGGGTGCCAGCTGTTAGTTAGATAATTAACCTAGTCATTTAGTTACTTAGAAACAGCCGCCAGTAAATGCCATTGTCATTGAGCTATCATTTAATATTCAGACATGTTCACATTGAATCAAGACTGTTAAAGCTTCAAAAGAATTCCTTTTATAAATTTAGTTATATTTTAAACTGTTGTTAAGTAATCTATTATGCAGTACAAAAAAACACATGCATCAGCCGTTTTCCCCGTAGCGTTTTTTTGTGCAGAATTTAATTGCACAGTAATTAATGTTGTACATTTCTGCACCAAAAAAAAAATCCAAAAATGCATCAAAAAACGCACCAAAAAAAGCGCTTTGTGTGAAAGCACTATTAGAGCCTTATACATTTACATTATGCCCTACTTGCTACTTTAAAAGAAAACTTTTATCTCCCTTTACAATGGTAATTAAATTATCCTATTTAAAACACCCCTTAAGCCGAACACCTGAAAAGTAGTATAATTAACCATAACATTTTTTTAGTTATGGGGCCTCCTTGCATTTAAACAGTTGTAACTTTTTTATTTTTTTTCAATGACGCCAGTTGGATGAGGCCTCGTTTTTATTCAAGACAAGTTGTACTTTAATGTGTAATAGTTTAAGTACACTTATAAATAATTGCTGTAATTTTTTTTTATTTTTTCCAAAAAATTTTTTGGTTATTTTTTTCATTTTTTTTTTTTTTTACAACCATTAAACATTTCACACTAATAACTTGTTAGATTAATTCTCTAGGTTAATACGTCGTGTTGATACCAAATATTGGTAGGTTTATATTTTGTGCGTGTTAATTTATTAAGTACACATTATGTTTTTATTAAATATTTATTTTTTATTTTATATAATATTTTTTTTTAAATTCTTTTTTTTTTACACTTTTTTATTTTTTATTTGTACTTTTTTTTGACTCCCATGAAGAGAACTGTTATAACATTTGTTAAAAATTTTTTACACTTAGTAATGTATTAGCATATTCATATATCAATACATGCTAATCTGTGTCAGTCTTGGACACAGCAGTTGGATTAGGACAGCACACCGTGCGTCCTAATCACTGGCCTTCAATACACATGACAACTCTGGGGCCAACGCTATGACCCCAAGGCTGACTGTGCAGGGAGGCCGTTACCCGGGCTCTGTCGTGACACCCCCGGGTGTTCCTGATCACCCGACAGAGCATGGGAACCTTTGATTGCGCTGGACGTATACGCACCGCGCGCAATCAAAGGTTTAAAGCATCGGGTTGTGCGGTAGGTTTCCTCCGCTCCCCGATGCCTGAGGAATGCTCTTGGATCGGGGCTAGTGTTGTTCATCCCCGAACCCAAGCGCCAGCTTGCGGCACCGGCGGCCGCAAACACCCCCGATTTCTGCAGCGCCGTCAAAAAGACGTCGCTTGCAGACGAACGACACCGCACCGGCCGCCCGTCAAAAGACGGTGTTGGTCGTTAAGGTTTAAAATACCAAGGCCTTAGGGTGCGACTCACAGCACTTGTCTGACACAATATTGGTAGATTCTTATTTTTTGAATGTATAGTAGACAGTAACTGTCCATAGGGTATGGGCAGATTCATTCAAGTCGTCCCCCTAAACAATGAACAGTAAATTTTTTCTGTAAAACTGGGTTGAAGAACGTGAATGTTACAAGTTATCATATAGTAGAACCGGTTTTGATTTAAAATCCAGACCGTCAGACAATTCCAAGCTATGTAAACTAAACAGTCTCAGATTTACTATTGACATTTATGGGAATGGTTGGCAATCAGTCTGCAGGCGATTTTCAAACCCTTGCTGTGTGGACATACCCTTAAAGGGGTTGACTCCCTACAGAGTTTCATAGGATACATGAATGAAATACTCTGTCACTTACTGGTTCAGACTGACTGTGATTTGTGCATACAGCTCCCTTGGTGTATTCCAACCTCTGTGTTTTCAGATAGCAAATTATTCAGAATAGCTTCAGAATCTTTTCTTAAACTGCATAGCAGAGTTTTTATCTGATCCCTCAAACAAAAACCCTGATTAGTGCTGTTTACTTTAGATAAATCAAGCTTTTTACTGCCGTGACCTGTGTGATGAGGTTAATCACTGCTATCACATAGAACAAACAGCAGGGGGAGAGATTGTTTACAGGCTGTTACTGAGGGGAACTGAAATAGCCCAAGGGAGGTGACAGACGATAAATTCGACTTGTAACTTCCTTAACAAAAACAGATGAACAAAGCAATATATTTGGAAAATGTCTTTATTTTGTGTTCCCTACAATTTGAAAGCTATTCTTTGTAGTGAGAGAACCCCTTTAATAGCCCGTGTCTGTTTTGAAAAGTTTTAATCAAATATGTGATAGATTCTGCATCCATGAAGCCCATGTTTAAAAGAAAAAAAACTATTTCAAGTACTGTATTTATTTTTTTTAGGGATATAAATAAGAAAAAATAATTGCCAACTTTCAATATATTTCCTTCAACTCTGATCCAGAAGTTAGATATTTAAAGGGAAATCTGTCACGAAAAAAAATTATCTGATCTCAGGTAGCATGTTGACAGAGCAGAAAAGAGCAAACTAGATTGTTATAAATTGTCTAGTGGGAAAGATTCAGTAAAATATTATATTTTATATTCTTTTAAATCCATGCTAATATTCTGGATCAAGTATTCCATTGGGCAGTCCTCTTCTTCAGTGATTGACAGTCATCTAAGCACATATCAATTCAACAAAGCTATCAATCAAAATAACACCTCCTCCATAACCAAATAAGCAAGGATGAAAATAATTAAAATGCAAGTTTTACTGAATCTTGTCCAACAGAACAATTATACTAAACTAATCAACTCTTTCTACTCTATAACATGCTACCAGCAGATCAGATAGCATTTCAATCAATTTAAGTAAAAAATATTACGACATAACATATGCTACGCGACAAATACTCTTTAAGCATCATAGCTCACATCAATGCAAAAATATATCAAATAGGTGTTAACCATTTCTCTCTCCCCAAATATGAAATATAAAAAAGCTTACTTCATTCTTCACAGACAAATGGAATCATTGCATAGTATTAATTCTCTGCATTTATTAAATACAATTTCCTTGCCCCTAGTGGTAAATAAAAAATACATTAAAAGTTAATTTATTCTTCTCTCAAGTGAATAAACAATTGTTTTTCACTACACTCATAACAGTACTTATGCTCCCACATACTATTAAAAGAGTATGTTCAAATTAAATCCTTTTTATGCTGAACATGCAAGATAGTAATTTTTTTGGACAAGAAAAAAAGAATATCCAAAATAGAAGTATTCTGTCAATGAAAATATTAGAAATGAAAATAAGGTCAATATAAGGGAATCAACAAGAAATAAAATCAAATCTCTTAGACACCAATGCTACCCTATGGAACAAATATGAACAATTTGTTAAGAAAATCTAAATTTCAACATTACTGGCAGGTAGCAAAACCTCTAAAGGTTCTAGTTAATATACTTAAAATATTTAAATATTACTCAATATTAAACAATAACAAAGAAAAATTCTACAAACCAGGCCTGCGCAACATAGGGCCCACAAGCCACATGCAGCCCAGCAAAGGCTTTCTGGAAGCTCACAATGAACCACAAATGGATATAACTTGTGTAAGTTCCACGCTAAATGAGCAATATAGACCCATTTCAGAGCATTCACCTGCAGTCTGTGGGCAGTCCCAGGCAGTCTGGGGGGCTCTGCAAGGCTATTTTAGCCCCCCAATCCTGCCAAGTTGTGCATGTCTGCTGTAACCTAATCTGCATCTAATATGTAAGGTTCTAGAATATATCAGTCTAGCATCACTCTCTTCAGAATGAATGAAAATCATAAGTAGAGAACTTTATATAGCCAAAGTAACAAATATCAATCACTCACTACAGAACAGTAAATGTCCTTGGTCAGACAGTTCGTCTGATGAATATTATAAAATATTGTATGATACAATAAAATTCTTTAAAAAATAACACATTTGTAGAGGTGGGCGAATTGATTCTAACGAAGTGGAAATCATTTATAATTTCAGGAAAAATTCGGTTCGGAACGAAGTTTCAATAGTTTGGGTACTTTGCATGAACAAAGTGTGCTTTTGATAGAAAAAAAGGCTGCGAGCACATGGCGTACATGTGGCAAAGCAAACTGGGAGTAAGAAGAAAGGGCATAGCCTGCATGACATTTGCACTATGAAGCCAATCAAGACCTGGCGGGATTCTGTACGTCACCCCTGCACTATATAAACGTCCGTGCGCTGACGCTGTGGAGCTCACAACTCCTCTCACAGTACTGATAGAAGGTGCTGGCCGCCGCTGCATAGTAATACTCATACTGAAGAAACATGATTTTGATTACAGCGATTTTTCAGGGGTTTCCTCAGCTTTGTCTCAGAGAACTGCATCCTCTTAATTTCCTATTTTCTTGATTTTGTGGGGTATTGGATGCTGAAGTCCAGTGTTTGTCATTGCAGCTTCATTATCACATGATAGAATGCTATCTTCTCACAGCACATTGAATAGTCCAAGGTTGATCTAAGCCTGTATCCTGAGTATTCATTTAAAGACACAGCGTTTTTTACAATACAAAATACCACTTCATTTTTTGGGCTGCTCAAATCTTTTGCGCATTTTACAAATCAGCATGGGTAAATTATGCAATGCTTCTGCTGTTGTGGTGACTAAAATAAACCGTATATTTTCACCGCCAAAAAATAAAAATTTTTCCTTGTAGCCTAATTCCAAGCGAAGGTTAATTTACAAGATTTCCCTTCCTCTTTGTTGTTTAGCGACAAAAACACGCCATGTAACAACACGCTACAAAGCTCCGTAGTTTTTGGGTAGCTCAATTCTTTTGCACAATTATACATCCCGGGTTAATTAGCGATGTTTTTCTGTTTCTTGTGGGTGACAAAAAAAACCGCTTTTTCACCCGCCCAAAAATACATTTTTTCCTGTAGCATAATTTCACAAGCAAGGTTAATTAACTCGTTTTTTCCTCTTGTTGTGGTAGCGTAAAAAACATGCCATTTTAACACGCTACAAAGCTCGTAGTTTTATTGTTGCCAATTATTTTGTGCAATTTACATCTCATGTGATAATTAAGAGCGTTTTTTCTTCTGCTGGGTTGACAACAAGGAAAAACCTGTTTTATTTTCACCCGCCAAAAAAAAACATTTTTCCTGTTGCAACATTCACAAGTGAAGTGTTAATTACAATTTTTCCTCTTGTTGTGTAGCGTAAAAAACACCCATTGTAAAACAAAGCTACAAAGCTCTAGATTTTGGTGCGTCAATTCTTATGGTGCGAATTTACTTCCAGGGGTTAATTAATGCATTGTTCTGCTGCAGTGTGTTTAAAAGAAATGCGTTTATGTCACCGCCAAAAATACATTTTTCCTGTAGGCATAATTCACAAGCCTAAGGTTAATTTACAAGTTTTCCTCTTGTTGTTGCGTAAAAACACGCATTGAAACACGCTGACAAAGCTCATTAGTTTTTGAGGTTGCTCAATTCTTTTTGCGCAATTTACATCCAGGGTTAAGTAATTCGTTGTTTCGCTGCTGTGGTGACTAAAAGAAAACATAATATATCACTGTCAAAAAAATAATTGTTTTTCTTGTAACGATAATTCCACAAGCGAAGTTTTTAATTACAAGTTTTCCTCTTGTTGTGTAGTCGGAAAAAATCACCCATTGTAACACGCTACAAAGCTCGTATTTTTGGTTGCTCCAATTTTTTTTTGCGCAATATAACATCCATGTGATAATTAAGTCGTTTGTTCTGATCGGCTGCTGTGATGACTAAAGAGAAAACGTTTATTACAAACCGCCAAAAAATTTAACATTTCCTGTAGCATAATTCACAAGCGAAGGTTAATTAACAAGTTTTCCCTCTTGTTGTGTAAGCGTAAAAAACACGCCATTAGTAACACGCTAATAAAGGCACGTAAGTTTTATAGTTGCTCACTCTTTTGCGCAATTTACACCAGGAGTTTAATAAAGCGTTGTTCGCTGCTGTGGTGGGTCAAAAGAGAATCCGTATAATTCATACACCGCCAAAAAAAAAATTTTTCCTCTAGCATAATTCAACAAGTGAAGGATAATTACAATTTTTCCCTCTGTTGTGTAGCGTAAAAACACACGCCATAGTAACACGCACAAAGCTCCGTTAGTATTAGGTTGCTCAATTCTTTGCCGCAATTTAACAATCCAGGTGGTTAATTAAGCGTTGTTCTGCATCTGTGGGTGACTAAAAAACCGTTTATCGTCTAAAGTTCACAACCGCCAAAAAAAACATTTTTCCTGTAGCATAATTCACAAGCGCTAAGGGTGTTATTTACAAGTAATCCTCTTGTTGTGTAGCATAAAAAAAACACTCCATTGTAACAAATAATCTACAAAAGCACTCGTAGATTTTGGTTGCTCAATCTTTTGGCGCAATTTACATCCAGGGGTTTAATTAAGCATTGTTCTGCTGTGTGTGTCAAAATAGAAACCGTTTTAAGACACCAGCCAAAAAATAAATTTTTCCTGTAGCATAATTCACAAGCTAAGAGTTAATTACAATTTTTACCTCTTGTTTGAGTAGCGTAAAAAACACGCCATTGGTAACACGCAAAAAAGCTCGTATAGTTTATTAGGTTGCTCATCTTTTGGCAAATTTTTACAGCCAGGGTTAATTAATCGTTTGTTTCTGTGCTGCTGTGGTACTAATAAGAAAACATTTATTTTGCAACCGCCAAAAAATACAATTTTTCTTGAAGCATAATTCACAAGCGAAGGATAGATAACAAGTTTTTCCTCGTTGTTGTGGAAGGCATAAAAAACAAGCCATTAAAAACGTAAAACAAAAGCTGCATAGTTTTTTTGTTGCTCATTTCTTTTTTTTTCGCGCAATATTACATCCCAGGGGTTAATTAAGCAATGTTCTCCTGTTGTGTCGTGGACTAAAGGAAACGTTATATTTTCACCACCCAAAAAATACATTTTTTTACCTGCCCTGTAGCAAATCACAAGCAAGGATAATTAGCAAGTATTTCCTCTGTTTTTAAGCGTAAAAAACACGCATTTGTAACACGCTACAAAGCTCGTAGTTTTTTGTGTTGCCAATTCCTTTTGCGCAATTTACATCCAGGGTTTATTAATGTTGGTTCTGCAGCTGTTGAGACTAAAAGAAAACCGTTTATATACACCGCCAAAAAATACATTTTTCCTGTAGCCATAAATATCACAAGCGAAGGATAATTACAAGTTTTTTCCCTCTTGTAGTTTAGACGTAAAAACACGGCATTGTAACACACTAAAAGCTCGAAGTTTTTGGTTTCCTCAATTCTTTTGGCGCAATTATACAACCAGGGTGGTTAATTAAGCAAACAAAAAAAAGTCGTGTACTGCGTTTGTTGTTACAAAAATAAACCCGTCTTATTCACACCGTCTAAAAATACATTTTTCTCCTCGTAGCAATAATTTACCAAGCGAAGGTTAATTACAAGTTTTTCCTCTTTTTGTGTAGCGTAAGAATACACGCCATAGTAACAACGCTACAAAGGCTGGTAGTTTTTTATGGCTGCTCAATTCTCTTTGCTGCAATTTAACTCCAAAGGTATAACAAAGTGTTTTTCTGTCATTGTACTACAGTAAAAGTAAACTTTGTTTTTTACACCAGCCACAGAAAAAATATATCTGTAACATAGTAATTCCTAATCCGAAGGTTAATTGAGCCTGTATTTGAGCATTTATATTCAGTAAAAACAAGAGTTATTAAACGGCCATACAAGTAAATTTTTCCTGCACATTTATGTGTAGCGCAATTTAAATCCAAGTTGTTACCCAACTTCTTAGAGGGTTCATTTGTAGTCAAATACAGGGTGTGTATTTATCATATACAGATTTCTTACATCAAAAACAAGTGTCTGTACATTTTATAACAAACAGTGATGTCATACAGAGAGGTGGCAGGCACTTCACCTCGAGTGGCAGAGGCACACACTATTCCCTGGAGCAATGCACATGTTGCAAGCACAGCAAGGGCGTCGCAGTCAGGGGTCACTCGGTGAGGCCACACAACTGCAGCTGTCAACTAGCTGTCCTGTGTGCTGACTAGAAACCCAAGGTTTCATGATTGGTTGACTAAGTCATCTCCACTTCCCCCAGATGACATCTGTACAACCCCAGCCAAGAGACCGGTTTGGGAACGACAGACACAACCCTTCGTATGGCTATGTGTCCGCGGGAGCGGGTCAGCGGCCCTCACCTGTCCTCAACCCGGCACTTGTCCCATCCGGTTCCCTCAGCCAAGATCTACTATGTGGTCTGGGCTCACTATATAGCGAGGATAACCAACAAAGATCTCTGAGGAGGGCATCCCAGCTCAGAAACTAGGCAGCTGAAGAAATGGGGCCAAATCCCATGCTTCTTGCAGTAGCGGAAAGTAACGATAAATGGTTTTGAGAGTGGCATGGGAGTTCATGTTGTGAGGGTCAGGTCTGCATGACCAAACCGTGATGAAACAGCAGTGACGATGAAAACACAAAATAAATGATGATGTAGCCGACTTGCACATGGGAGCCGTGGGTGAGGCAAGGGCTTCGATCATCGTCAAGGAGAATAGGGCTGTCAGCTTGCGCGTCAGGCAGCGGCCAGCCAGCTAAGAGGTTGAGTGCCGTGATTCAGCAGTGGTAGCAGCAGTGGAAGTTCGGGAGCCAATCGGCCACAGGTAAAAAACCCTGCTTCCAGGTCCAAGAAAGTAGCGGCACAGGGGCTGCAGCGAGGCAGCGGGCGGTAGAAGTCACTACTCATTGCGGAGCGATGTCTGTAAAATCCGATACTCGGCGGTGTGTGTGTTCTTTGCTAAGACAAGGAGGAAGCCGAATATGGTTATATGTATAATCTGTGGGCAGAAAGTGAAGCGTGGTGCAGGAATAGCTAGACGTTTGGCACCACGTCCCACGTCAACACATGCAGCGTCACCTGTTCCGTGTGGCCGCTGGTAGAAACGTGACTCAGATGTTGTGGTCCATTCCTGCCGCCGCAGCAAACAAGCAGCAGCAGCGCCCAGTAGCACGCATGCCCCTTGCAGCCATTCCAAAGCTCCACCACCTCTGCAGAAGGGAGCAGTTTCTCTTGACATCAACTCCCTGCCAGATGCTCCTGCCCTCGCTACTCATGTGCCCATCAGTCGTTCATCGAGGGCATTGCATAGAGACACCCGTAAGCGTCCCAACCATCCTAAAGGAGTCAGCAGCTGACCGTGCCCCAGTCCAAGTTGTTGGAACTCTTTGCATCCCTCCCTTTCCAAATTGTGGATTCTGCACCGATTCATAGAACTAATGCTTGTGCCGAGCCTAATGGAGAGTTCCAAGCCTAATTTATTTTCCAAAAAGTCAGTAATCCCAGCACGTCATAAAAATGTTAGAAAACAGAATGGTGGGCAAGTCCTTGATCTTAACGGGCTTTGTTCCGAAGGTGCACAGCAGCGCTTATGTCTGAGCTGTAACAACGTTCAGGGCCAGTACATGTCCTTTTTATGGCCCACTGGATGAAATGAGCTTCCTGCCCAGTCACACCAACTACTTGGACAGGAGACTAGTGGTTGAAACATTGCCGTTGCTATCGATATCGATCGATATTCCGATAGTCGCCGCTAACGATAAGTGTTTTTCGATAGAGAGCATCGATTAATGCGCGATGGAACCATATAAAGTATCTATGGGAGCAGCAACAACACCTGTCATATATTACAACATACACCCCAAACAAGGCTGAGAAGCTGAAAAATTAACAACCACAACAGTCAATGGATACGTGCAACATCTTAGGCAAACAGCACCTTAGTTAAAAAAAGATCACAGAAAAAAATTCACAGGACCATTTTTACTATCCCTGTCTTTGTACCACAGCCTGACCCTTAAAACTCTGCCATCACCCAAAAAATTAAAAAGAGTGCCAGAAGGTGCATATGAATTTAACCATCATTGTGTACAATGAACTGACATTGAATATTCCTTTCCTGTGAAGCGCAGCATGAGCCCCAAAACCAGCATGACCCCCACAATTAAGAAATGTGCCCGCAAAAAGAGTCCTTTCATCAACCATCATTGTTAGTGAACCTGGACATTGACTAGTACCTGTCCTGGTCCACAGCATACCGCAGGGCCGGAGTAACGAAGTGGGGTGGCTTGTGAAAAGCCCAGGCTGGCATCCCGTCATCTAAAAATTAAACCCCAACCCGCAGTTAAAATCCCTGATGACGCAGCAACGAAAACTGCGTGCTGAAGCAGATTGCGTGTAGCGAAGTGTGAGAACTCCAGCCTTTTCCTCTGTACACATTCAATACCTGGGTACGCTTCCCCTCCGTATGAGTGTGACCAATTGAGCTTCACTTGGAAATATGGTGGTTAACGCTTCCTGTTACAACACCCAGGTTCCCTAATAGTCTTGGCATACATTTTCCTCATTTAACTCAACGTGCAGGAGGTAATTGTCTCGTACTATGATCTCGTCCGTGCTCCATACACCATGTCCTCTGAATAACCTACATCTTGTCAAGTTATTCCTGTCCGCTCCCTTGTACAATTCAGAGGAAATTTTTTTAACAGCTATTTTGTAACATGCAAGATTTTTAGAGGTACTTTAAATTCTAGAAAACCCCATTTTTTAAAATAGTATGAAATCCCACCATGTCCTTTGTTTCCTCTTTTTTTTCATTGTATTTAAATGGTTGTCCTCAATACAAGGGATTGATAGCTATGTTAAAAGATCTTGCAAAACAAGTAATTTTGCAATAAGTGTCCATTAACAGTGTCCTAACCCTGATTCCTGATTCTCTGACAGCACCACCAGCACCCTTGAGCCACTCTCTTGACAATTGTGAAGAACAAATGTCGTTAGACAAGCAACATAGTTTTTTTAGAATAGTACCTGTAGTATAGCTGCATGTCACAGCCAAAAGCCCTCCAAAAATACAGAAGTAAGACCCTTGAGCCACTTTGGTCAATTGTGAAAAACAAATGTCTGTTTATAATACAACATTTTTTATGAATGGACCCTGTAGTATAGCTGCATGCCAAGCAAAACTGCCCCCAAAAATTCAAATCAAGACCCTTGACCACTTTGTTGGTCAATTGTGAAGAACACATGTCTGAGTTTAAGAAACAACATATTTTTATAATAGCGTACCTGTAAGTATAGCATGCATTTCAAGCAGCCATGACCCAAAAAATTATAAAAATACTTCCCTCATCCATGTTAAAAATTGGTGAGGGAGAAATTCCACTTAGAAGTCACATATCTGTTCCAAAGGACCATGATTATTGCTGTATCTCACAGCAACAATGACCTCAAAACCATTTTACAATTGCGAAAACTTCTTAAGATAAAGGTGAGTAAATTGACATACTGTGTTTGTCCAAGAAACCTTGGCTGTCTTTGTACAGTCTCCTCACAGCTAAACTCAGTCAAAATGAACTGTTGGGAAAAGAGAATAAAAATTGCCAGTAAGAAATATCATTTTAAAAAAAGTTTTACCAATAGGAGACCATTTCTGTTTGAAAAGGAATGTGAAGTAGACTGCCAACTAATCGGTGACCTCGGCAATTGGGCCACACAGTCATCCAGAGATCCATGCACTGTTCAACTTGATGAAAGGTCAAACATTCCTACACTATCTGTTGGAAGCCGGATGCGTTGTCTGTATGACTCCTCCAGCAGTGCTGAAGGTCGCGCCTCAGATATGACCTGGCTGTGTGCAGGACAACACCTCAATGCGTAACTAGCCAGCTCGGTCCATTCGTCCCATTTTTGGATACCCAGGAAGTCTATTGGGTCCGGAACACATTCAAAAACATCGTTGTTGAGAACCGCAGATAGTCGTGGCACCATGATCTTAAGCTGAGTCTCTGTGTTGTTGATGTGTCCCTCATTGCATTGTTGAGAGTGGTAAACAAATTTGCCGATAGACACACCCATAAGGTCTTCTGCCACCATTGCCTGCTGCTGCTGCTACGCCTACATTGGCACTCTATATCTACTAAGCTGCTGTCACGTCTGCTGATCGTTTGTTCCATTCCAACACCGCGTACATTTGGGAACGTGAAGCAGACTCAACAGAATTTCCCCCTCATTTGATTCAATCAGCAAGGTCTCCAATTCCTTCAATTTTTTACTCTCTATTTGGGTGGTTGGAAGAAAGTTGCTGTAATTTTGTTTTGTACCTGGCGTGATCCAGGGAGGGTTTGCCACCATTAACTGTTTTCATTTTGATGGCCTTAATGCGAGGATCAGTAAGGCGGATAAGGAGCCATCCAAGACTCATTTGAGAGATGGAGTCCTTGATTTACCCAAGCCACTTGTGACGATGGGCACGTAGGCAAACCTTGAGAATCTTCCTCATCTACCTCCTCCGCCTCAAATTCGCGCCAACCTCTTTCCAAGGCAGGGACGTCGGTACCATCGTTGTCTAGAATACTCCTTCCTCCTCCTCCACTTCTGCCTCTGCTTCCTCCGCACTAGCTTCAAACACAGCCCTGCTTGCCTGAGATATGCCACCCTGAGGAGCTGATGCGCCACTTGCCTAGCTCTGGACCCGAACTCAACTGCCTAATGAAGACCGATGAAATTGTGAAACTGTTCGGGCCTTGTTGATTTGACTGAGAGGAAAGGCTCCTTGACCGCAATCTTGTGTCCTTCTCCTCCTCCGTCTGCTGGCAGGGACCTTTTTGTTTCAGAGTGTGCAACGTATCGTGTCCCGATAACAAAGATCACCACAATGTGCTACCATGCTGACAAGGAGCATAGACCGCACGTGAACCATTTGGTGGCATACTTCAAAACTGTGCAAGATGGTGAGAGCTCTATTCACACCTGCCTCCCTCTCGGTGGTTCAAACACCCCGATGTCCGTACCGCTGCTTGTCAGGCCAATGTGTCACTTCGTACGTCGAAAGCATTGCGCTGCTGCCACAAAATCGCTGGAGCATGTGGAGTGGAAATCCACGTGTTGCCTACGTCAACAATGAGAACGTAGACTGGGGAAGTTGCCGAGCATACGCGTTTCAATGCCCATCCAGGCGGGACGAAGCAGGGTGGCGGAACGGCGGAAGTGCGAACTCAGACCTCGATCCTTCTTCAGCAGCAGTCCCAGGATCCCGGGTAGCTCTTTAAGAAATTTCTGGACGACAAGGTTCATGACATGTGCCAAGGCAAAGGGATGCTCACAGCCATAGCCGATCTTAAGGGCGGCCAGCAATTTCGCCCCGTAATCCGCACACCACCTTGCCTAGCACAAGGTATTTCTTCTTTGTCACCCCTCCAGCTCAGTCTCGTATGCTTAGAGCCGTCCAACAGCTCCTGACCTGAGTGTGGACGTTCTCCAAGGCAATAATTTCAACATGAGTGGCCAGTGTGATCTCAAGGGCACGTGATTCCACCAGAGGACCATGGGGGAAAGAGCCCAGCACACCATCCCCACCTGCGTTTTTTGAAGAGCGTGCCGCCGAGCCTTAACCACCGTCAACCCCCAGATAACAATCCACCCAGTACACCCCAGTGAGCATGTCACAGAGATTTAGCGGCCCTTGGCCGTTGCTTACTAGTCCATGTGTCCGTGTGTTCAGATGGACTTTTCTCCCGGACACTAGAGATGGCAGACAACGCGCTTGAAAATTTAGATGACATACGTGGCGGCCCAGGGCAGGGAACGGCTTTTCTGGCAAAAGAAAAAATATCCTGCTCGTCATCTGGTATTTTGGGGTCAAGCGAGGCCATGACGTGGCGGAACCCATCTGTGTCCACCAGATGTAAAGTGTAAACAATTCGCAAGCCAAAAGCCTGGCAATGCCGACATTCAGCTTTTTGCTTTGGAATGGTTTTGGTTTAAAGTGTTTCCTTCTGCTCCCAAACCTGTGGAAGACAGAAGGCTGGCTGCTTAACATGCCGCTGTACGGCGTTCAGGTCGTCAAACTGGCGGAAGGAGAAGGGGTTGGATGGGTCCCTGGTGGTGTCCTGGAGGTACTCCCGTTGACGGTGAGGAGGCTGAAGGCGTAGGATGATCCCGATCATACTCTGAGAGACATGTGCAGCTGAGGAACGCTTGGTGGTGGGCGGAGGGAGAAGGAGGCGAGACAGAGGTGGTGGGGGGACAGTGGTTGGGGCGCCCGGCGTCGGTCTGCCTTTTTTTGGCCCAGTGTCCCCCATTCTCAACTCATGCATTCGCTGCATGTGACTAGACATGTTGGTGGTTTGTTAAAACCACTTAAGGTTCCTTGCCTCTAATTATTCGATTTACAGGCTAAGGGCGGCATATGACAACGCTGGGTGAAACAGAGGCTAGCTCAAAGAAGGCCCAGGCTTTGTGAGGTCCTGGACCTTTTTTGACGGCGATTAATCGAGGAGCAGGGTTTTGTGCTGAACCGTGCTGGCGAATCATATCAGCGACTTCCTTCTACCCGCCCTCCTCCCTTTTTGTGGCGGGACCGCCGTATTGACACTAACCCCCCATCGTCCTCCTCCTCGACCACTGATGAAGCGCTCGCAAGCAAATTCTGCTTAAAAGATCCATGATGGATCCCGCAATGTCGACATCATCATCATCAATCAACACAGTGACCTTGGTCGTCCTGACTTTCTGCATCCAGAAGCTGCTGGACTACCAAGCAAGGGGCACTGCAAGGCGTTGCCGACCGCAACCGGGATTTTTGGGCCGATTGACCGCGTCCTTTCACCTCCACTGATGGCATCAGTAACTGGGAGCGGTCAGAGCAGACTACATCATCCTCTTGATCATTTTAACAGGCCTTCTTACCCCAACCGCATTTTTTTGTCATCATAGAATCTTCAACATTGATTATCCACAGGTGGTACACGAGTTTGACATTTGGGCTGCTTCATGTGGACGTATGCTGATGATGCTGATGACATACATTTGTGCCGTGACAGGCGAGGACGAGGATGTAGACTGCTAGATGCAGGTATGCATTAACCACTGAAGGACAGATTGGCGAGAAGATGTCCTGGCAACTGACGATCCGCTGGCATGCGATGTATGTTCGCCAGCACTGGAAGGAGCACCTTCACTCGTACCTCTAACCTCCATGTGCTAACCCCCCTCTTATGGTCGCTTACTCCACCTGCAATTCGCTCATGTTTTTCAGAAAATATAAAATTTGAGAAGGTATGGAATAGTTTTTGTAAGTCTCTTATTAAAAGACGGCAAATCAACAGCTATACCTCAAATCCCTCCTAAATCAAAACAAAATTGGCTCTGATTCAAATTTAACGTGCAATGTGTCTATCAATCAAATCTGACTGGGCAAAGTCCAAAAAACACTAATCTGTTAAGTTTTTTTTGGTATAATAAACGGTGCTTTTTTTTGCAACCTTTCAATTCACCTTTTTGAATATTAGAATTGCTGTTTAAGATTTACGTTAGAAGCAGCTCAATGAACAGTTGCTGGGTGTGCAAAAGTCCAAAAACACTAACTGTTTTTTATGTTTTGATATAAAATAAACTTATATTTTTGCACCTTACAATCCCCTTGAGGTGGAATAAATAATTGCAGTTTTTAAAGATTTACGTAATGCTATGCGTCAATGAACAGTGCTGGGTGCGCAAAAGTCAAAAAACACGTAACTGTTATGGTTTTGATATAATAAACGGTATTTTTTTGCACCTTACCAATCACCTGTGGGGTGAATATAGAGTTGCTGTTTTAAAGATTTAAGTAGAGCTGCTAGCGTCAATGAACAGTGCGGTTGCGCAAAATGTCAAAAAACACTAACTTTTTTGTTTTTATATAATAAAATGTTTTTTTGGCACCTTCAAATCACCTGTTGTGAATATAGAATATGCTGTTTTAAAAGATTTACGTAGATGCTAGCTGCGTCAATGAACAGTGCTGGGTGCTCAAAAGTAAAAAAACACGTCAAACTGTTACGTTTTGATATAATAAACGGTATTTTTTGCACCTTTCAATTCACCTTGGTGAATATAGAGTTGCTGTTTTAAGATTTAAGTAGATGCTCGTGCCGTCGCAATGAACATTGCTGGTGGCTCAAAAAGTAAAAAAACCGTAACTTTTATGTTTTATAAATAAACGGAATTTTTTGCACCTTCAATTCACCTGTGGTGAATACAGATTTGCTGTTTTAAAGATTTACATAGATGCTGGGTCTATGAACAGTACTGGGTGCGCAAAAGTCAAAAAACACGTAACTGTTATGTTATTTGATATAATAAACGGTATTTTACACCTTTTTCACATCACACTGTGGTTAATATAGAAGTGCTTTTTAAGATTACGTAGAAGCAAGCGTCCGAAGAACGAAGCTGGGTGCGCAAAATCAAAAACAACTACTTATATTGTTTGATATAATAAACGGATTATTTTGCACCTTTCAATTACCTGTGGTGAAATATAGAATTGCTGTTTTAAAGATTTACCGTAGAAGCTTCGTCAATGAACATTGCTGGGTGCCGCAAATAGTAAAAAAACACCGTACTGTTATGTTTTGATATATAATACGGTATTTTTG
Source organism: Phyllomedusa bahiana (assembly GCA_025379985.1). Lineage (NCBI taxonomy): Eukaryota > Metazoa > Chordata > Amphibia > Anura > Hylidae > Phyllomedusa > Phyllomedusa bahiana. The sequence continues at coordinate 22,895 of JAODAL010014975.1, forward strand.
CACCTTTCAATTCACCTGTGGTGAATATAGAATTGTGCTGTTTTAAGATTTACCGTTGATGCTGCGTCAATGAACGAGTGCCTGGGTGCGAAAAGTCAAAAAAAACACGTAACCTTTATGTTTTATATAATAAACTAGTACTTTTTTGCACCTTTCAATTTCACCTTGGTTAAATATATAATTGCTGTTTTAAAGATTTACGTAGATGCAGCCTTCAATGAACAGTGCTGGGTGCGCAAAAGTCAAAAAAACACGTAACTGTTATTGCTTCTGATATAATAAAACGTATTTTTGCACCTTTCAATTCAACCTGTGGTACATATAAGAAGTTTCTGTTTTAAGAATTTACGTAGATGCTGGCGTCAAATGAAGCAGTGCTGTGTGCGTCAAAAGTCAAAAAACACGTAACTGTTATGTTTTTGATATAATAACGGTATTTTTTGCACCTTTCAATTTACCTGTGGTTGAATATAGAATTGCTGTTTTAAGATTTACGTAGAATCACGCTGTCATGAACAGAGTGCTGGTTGCGCAAAGTCAAAAAACACGTAACTGTGATGTATTTTCGTACGATACAACGTTATTTTTTGGCAACAAACAGAAACCGTGTGCTCTACTACAAAGATTGCCTGGTTTGTAATTTGAGTCAAGGTTGATAAAATCCAACAGTCACAGTGTAATTGGTAAATTTGAACACCTATCTGAAAAGTATACTGATAATAAAAGTGGAGTTGTTGCAGCAAACAAAGAAGACTGCAGTTTACTAGAAAAATGATGTTTATCCAATATAAGCAGGCTTCCCAATAATCCAGGAAATATTTCGAATAGCAACACTGTTAATAAAAAAAGATATCCTCTACAATGGTCTACACTAAGTCTTGGAGAACTTTATCCAGTGTTCTTTATAGATAGAGGCTTGTCTTGTGTTTCGCTCCAGCGGGGGCCGCCCCCCGCTCTCCACCAGCCGTGAATTTACAGACGTTAGATCTGCTTTAAAAATTCTCTAGCTAACTACAAAAAATGTTCAACATCTACTAATCAAAACTAAATTGGAACGATCACAGCTAATAGTAGAGGTTTCTTCTCTGTGGCAGAAATAGACTAATTTCGCTGACTGTTTGGCCACAGGCAGAGCGCGAGGTCCTATCGCCTATGAGACGCAGAGAGACACTGAGGCTGAAACAGGAAACGCTGTTCTATGTAAAACGAGGTCATGTGATTTTTTTCCAGCCAAACGCAGCAACCAAACACATCCCCAGTCATGTACGTCGCACACGACATCTCACCCTGCACTATTCTGTAATTCTCATATGCTGGCCGCCAAAAATTACAGGAAGCGCAAAAAAGGACGCGATCATAATAGATGATCACAGATTTTTTTAACCTTAATTATCGCATGATCTGGAATTACGATCACCAAAAAAAACCTTTGCCGAATTCAAACTTTGTCGATAAAAACGCTCAAACACTACAGGAGACCGCCGCCTTTCCTCCTCCATGTTGTCAAACTGCGGATCCTGCTCCAATGTCCGCCTTCCTCCTCCTCACCACCAACTCAGCCTCCTCAAGTACTTGCTCCATATACCACATGTGTAGGGCACTGCGGTATCCTACGCATTCAAAACACCTGCTTGCCTCTTCGAACAAAGTCAACGACAGGGGAGGAAACTGCTGGTAAAAAGGCTCCCATTTTGGACTGAAGCACGGCCAAAAGGTTTGAGAGCCAAAAGTCATCCCTCCACTGTCTAGGATGCCTGAACTATTCGGTCTGTCACTCTACCAAGATGCAAATCAGCATGCTGTGGGCCATCTTCTTCAACAAGTTGACAACTCCGAGGGCTCCGCATGCCATCCATCTCCACTGTATACTGCCACTGTGCTGCGTGTTCTCTGCCGCTCATCCTCATCCCATCTACCTCCTCCTAGCTGCTCCTGCCTTCCTCCTCTCTTTCACCTGGGTAAGAAAATCCCTCATTTCACCAGACAAAGCTTCTGCACCAATTTCCTCCCCTCCTCCTTTTCAGTCCCACCAGACCGACATGAGGCCCGCGAGATGAGTCCGCCACTCTCCAGTCCCCTCCCCATAAAGATTTTTTCAGCATCGGTTCCAGGACAGGGATGAACAGTGGATACCTTTATTCACACCTGTAGTCCGCTGACTGACAATAACGTGGCCTACTCGAATGGCCCTCAAGACAAACGGCATGTTGACACAGCAAGACTGCCCCAACTGAGTCTGACATCAAAGTTACACCAGGGAGTACACCTGTCCGCCTGGATCATCAAAAAATCGTTTAATGGCCTTTCTTACTGTACATACCGTGGTCCAACCATTGCAGGCTGAATTCCCAAACGGGTGGAAACAATCGCATATCAGGAGTATGTGTTGGGGGAGGCCCTTCTGCAGCTTCAACTCCGAGAGGGTGTTCCTGGCTTTGTAGGAATGATGAAGTGCATGCACAGTTTCCTGGCCATTTTTCAGAATCTTCTGAAGATCTGCTGGAAGACTTCAAACCATTTCACAACCCAGATTGAACACTGCGCCAAATTCGCAAAAGAATTAGCAGCCCCAAATACTAACCAGCCTGTAGCGTGTTACAATGGCGTGAATTTTAAACTGTACACAGCAAAAGAAAAACTTGTAAATTAAAGCATCGCTTTGTGAATTATGCCCACAGGCAAAATGTCTTTTTTGCCGGTGAAAAAGACGGTTAATTTTGTATGTTCACCACAACATGATGAACAATGCTAATTATCCCTGGATGTAAATTGCCAAAAGGGAATTGAGCAGAAAGCCAAACCTACCCATCTGATTGTAGCGTGTTACAATGCGTGTATTTTACGCTACACAACAAGAAAAAAACTGTAATTAACCTTCGCTTGTGAATTATGCTACAGGTAAAAATGTCCTTTTTTGGCGGTGAAAAAGAACGGTTTCTTTCTTCTTTAGTCTACAACAGCAGCAGAACAACGCTAACATTAACCCCTGGAAGTAAATGCGCAAAAAGAAATGACATGCCAGAAAAAGAAGTTGTAATTTTATGTGAAAAACCTGTATCTTTAAATGAATACAACAGGAAGCAGGCATATATAACCCTTGGTATGATTCAATGTTCTGTGAGCAGATGAGCATTAAAATGTATAATGCAGCTGCACTGGACGCACACTGGAACTTCAGATTATCCAAAACCCCACAAAATCAGAAAAAGAACTTTAAGAGAAGCAGTCCTCTGAGACAAGCTGAGACAACCCCCCAAAAATCGCAATATAGAAAAATGAGTTCTTTAGTATCCAGCTATCATAAAGCAGCCGCGCAGCACCTTCCCTACTCAGTACAGTGAGAGCGGTAAGAGCTTCCAGCGTCGCACCCGGACTTATATAGTGCGTACTCACAGAATCCCCGCCCGGTCTCTTATTGGCTTAATCTCGCACATGTCCATGCATGCAATGCCCTACCCTTTTTATTTCCCCCTTTATCTTCCTCCCAGATTCTTTGCCCCATCTTAACGCCATGTGCTCGCAAGGTACCATTTTATCAATCAAAACAACACTTCGTTCACAGCAAAGTACCCTCCAAAGTTCGGACTTTTGTTTTCCGAACCGTAGTTTTTCCTGAAATTATAAATGGAATTCCACTACGTTAGAAGTCAATTTCGGCACCATCTCTAATTGTGTAACATGGGGCATAGAACTCCTGAGAGAGAAAGGAACACCAATCAGCACCGGTGGGCTTCAGGTGATGACCACAGTCCCTATAAATACGGACGCCATCTTAAAATCCTCACACTTTTTTGATCTCACTGTTTTGTCCTGTCATAAGCATCTTGCTGCTGTGCTGCGTGCTGCACTAATATTGAACTTATTGTAATACACACTTGTTTAATCAGCGGACTAGGGGGGAAAGACCATTACAAGTGTTTTCATTTGCACCTACTTGTTATTTAACCAGCGTTATTACTTTGTTTTAGTTTGTGGGTTATTCTCCCTAAAATCCAGGGTGGGTTAGTCCAGTCTGTCCCATATATGCCCTCAAATTACATCTGTTGTTCTGTAGGGTATTTAATACCCAAGCTTACTTAAAACCCATTAGATTATGGTTAAGTTGCAACTAAAATACAGGTTTATTTTTTTTTCTATTTTTCCATTATACACCTAACAAATACATGTGGTTTTTTCTGTAGGGTATTTCATACAAAGGCTTAAATTTAGAACTTCTTGTTTGTTGGGTTATTTGGACTAAAATACATGGCATCTGTTTTTTTTTGGTCCTATTTACGCCTAAATTACATCTGGTTTTCCTGTAGGGTATTTCATACCCAAGGCTTAATTTAACTACTTGACTGTGGGGTAATTTGGAATAATATACAGTGTGTCTGTATTTTTTTGGTGCTGTATAACGCCTAATTAGCCAATGTTATCTGTCACGTATTTCATACACAACGGCTTAATTTAAACACCTTCTTGTTGTTTGATTAATATTTTGACTAAAATTACAGGGTGTCTGTAGTTTTTGTCCTATATACGCCTAATTACACTGTTTTTTTCTGTTGGTATTTCATACCAAAGTGCAAAATTTAACTATCTTCCTTGTGGGTGTAATTTTTGGACTGACAATACAGGAGTGTCTTGTATTTTTTTTAGTCCCATATACGCCGTAATTTACATCTGTTTATTTTTTCTGTAGGGTATTCATACAAAGCTTAATTTAACCATTTTGTATTGTGCTTAAATTTGGACTATGTCATGAGTGCCCCTGCGACCATCGACCGTGCCTCTCAGTCTGGTGGCGCCGCTGCCCGCATGTCGGGCAGCAGAAGCGCTTGCTCCGGCAGTCGTGTCCCGGCTCACTTACCCGTCCTCGCTCCCGCGGCTTCTCCTGTCCCCCCGGTGCGCGCCGTCCCTCTCCCAGGCGCGTGTGCCGGCTCAGTTTAAATTTAAAAGGCCACATCGCAACCGGTAATTGGCTATTGCCGGCTGCTGCCATATTTAAGCTTCCAGTCTTCCAGATGCCCTTCTGGATCTTTAGTGCCCATAGCCTATTTGAGAAAGGCGTTCCTGTCTTGTTTCTAATTACCGAGTACCCCCAACCGTTTGCCTCCGTTCCCTCGACCACGAATCTTTGCCACCTGCCCTGACCAACCTTCCTGTCCCCGACTACGAATCCTTCCTTCCGATTTTGAACCACACTACACGCTCGGCTGGCCTCCTCAAGTAAGTCCGTCAAGGGGTAGCGACCTGGTAACCTCCCGCCGCAGCAATTCCATCCCACGCTTTGCGGCGGGCTTCTGGTGAAAACCGGGAACCCAACTTAGATTTCCGCTCCCTGGCATGGCTTACCCAGCCAATCGCTTTGCGGTGGTCCAGAGGATCCACTACCTCCAACCGTGACAGACTAAAATACAGGGTGTCGGTATTTTTTGGTCCCATATACGCCTAATTTACATCTGGTTTTTCTGTACGATATTTCATACACAAGGCTTAATTTAGCATCTTGATTGTGGGTAATTTGTGACTAAAAATACATGGTGTCCCTGTATTTTTGGTCCTTATTACGCCTAAAATTACATCTGGTTGTTCTGTTGGGTATTTCATACCCAAGGGTTAATTAGCCTCTTGAATTGTGGGTTAATTTGGAGTAAAATACAGGGTGATGTGTATTTTTAAACCCCATATACGCCTGAATTTCATCTCATTGCAATCTGTTGGGTATTTTATACCATGTTAAATTTCTCCTCCTTGTTTTAGGCTGGGTGAAATTGAGCAATACAGGGTGTGAGTATTTCTGCCACATACACGCCTGAAATCCATCGAACTTCATACCAGTGGGAGTATTTTAATCTGGAGGCCAGAGTTTTAATTAATTCACTTGTGGAGAATTCTGTGTCAAATCCAGTGTTTGTGTATTTCAAACATACATCTGAAAACCAGCCACTTCCAGTCTCTTTAATTATGCTATCTTTGGAAAACAGTGAATTTTATACAAATTATTGTGGTGCTATCATGTTAAATGCTGGTACATGTAAACCCCCCCCCCCCCCCAGAAAAAAAAAGAATGAAGAGGGAGTCATCATAATTTTGCATTGACGGCAATTAATAATTTTTGCCATTCCTTTGATCCTTCAGTGTCTGCTTTCAAATAGGTCAATTAATCCATCATTGCTAAAGCCAAAAAGAAACAGAGTTGATCCCAAAAATAAGTAAATGGGAAATATTTGTATGTGTTCTGTGTTTTTTGTATCCGACTCCTCTTTTGGCTACCTTCACCATCCTGACAATCCTGATACAAACAAAAGACCATGTCATACTACCTATAATGGGCTTCGCTCTGAAAACACAATGTTGTGTTTTGTTTCCTTTTTATTCCTTGTGACCATATTAAAAAGAAGGGTAAAACCAAACATAGTGGCAACGTCAATAGAGTGGGTGAGGTGGAAACACATTAGAAAGAACCACAAGTGGTTTAACTTAGAGAGTGGGTCAGTTGGCAGCACATGAGTAAAAGGCCCACAGAGTGAGCAACTGATAGATTTGTGGAGGTAGCATGTTAGCAAGGTTAGGCCACAGACTGGCAGCAATACACATTGGTGGAGTTGGGCGGCAGCAAACCGCAGCAAGCAGGCCGGAAGTGGCACGGTGTCATATTTTTGAGGTGGCGACAGCTAAGTGACATAATTAAAGTTGTCAGTAACAGCAACATTATCAAGCCAGAGAGTGACATTGTGATTATAGGCCTGAAGATGACAGCAGCCATGCATGAGGAGACCTAGTGGTGAGGTGACAGCGAACATCAGAAGTCTACATAAGTAGCCCATAGAAGAGTTAGTGAGGTGGGTTTCAATACCAGTCCCCTGGTAAAGAGAACGGTGGGGTGCATTGAATGAGCATCTGCAACAGAAGTGGGGCATCAGGCGGTTGTTCAGCATAGAATGGCAGCTTATATGCAGTTAGACCAAAGAATCTAGGGTCAGGGTCTGCTGCTTGTGGGTACCCTAAATCACTAGGAGGTGAGAAAGCTGCTCAACAACAACTCGCAGACTCCAGGTTGCTGGCTTGATGGAGCTGTACTAGCTTCTAAACCCCCATCCCTCCACAGCAGCCATGGCAGTGGTACATGAGCGCTGGTATGAACACCCGTTCAGACTGCTAGAAGAAATGGACGAATGGCACAGATAGCCAGCAAGAGGCTACCTGACTACATAGGTGAAGACTCCTATAGTACTTGAGTTTGTCCTCCGACTTGGCAGTGAAAAAAATGCCCCCATTGTGGGGACCGGTAACGATGGGTGGCAAGAGGTTGGAGAGCCAGAAGTCATCCTTCGTGCCGGATGGTGACAATGATCAGCTGTCACTTGCCAGTCAAATTCAGCATGTAGCGGCCAACTGCGCAGTGACCCAGAGGACTCCCGCGTCCATCCTCCACTGTAAAATGCCACGTGTGTCTGTGACATCTACCTCGACTTCCTCAACTCCCTCTACGATTCCCCACCGCGCTGCTCCTGCTCCTCCTTTCCTGTCACCCATAGTAGAAAAACTCACTCATTTCCACCAAGACACTACTACTGCCTTGTTGCCCAGTTCCTTTCTCCTCCAGTTCATCCCCCACTGGACTTATAGTGGCAATGTAGAAATGTACTTCCGCTCATGGTCACCAGCCCCTTACCAGACAGATTTTGCAGCATCTCTTTCCAAGACATGAAGCAGTGGAAATGACGTTATTCAAACCTGTATTCTGGCGACTTGACATATAACGTGGCCTCCTCAAAGGGTTATGTGCAAACGGCAGGTGTCCCGCATGAGCTGCCACTGGAACATCACCGAAATCATTTAATGGCCTTTCTCTGTTCTGTGATTTCTCCCCTGTATTTGTGCCTGTTCAAGCGATTTCCTCCCTGTATTGCCTGTTTATCGGTTTCTCCTGTTTTGCCCTTGTTCATCGATTTCTCCCTGTTTTGCCCTGTTCCTCATTTTTCCTCATTTTTGGCCCTGTTCGAAATTCTCTGTTCTTTTCAGGCTCAAAAGGGTGTGCTAGTTGGTGTAGGAATGTCTAAAGTGCTTGCAAAAAGTTTCCCTGGCAAGTTCTGTGAACCGGTGCATAATCCACCACTTGAAAAGGGAGGACAGCAGTACCACCAACATGGACATGAGCAAATCGGTCGCTTCTGCACTTAGCAAAAGCTACACACATAAATGCAGTCTACTTAGGCAATCGTCTCGAACAACGACTAGCTGGCACCATTATGTCAATGGAGCAGGAGGACCATCTGGACCCGTTTAGATGATTGTAAATGACACGCATTGTCTTCGGCAGAGTGTGGAGCCTGACTTGCCTGAAATAGAGCATGCCCACTTGGAATTCTGCTTAGCTGTTTTTGCTGTGACAGAAGGACCACCACCTCTGAGACACGTTACTCCCAGGGGGCCACTGAATAATGGTGACTGCTGCATGATTGATGCAGGGCTGAGGTTGCCAACATAAGGTCCCCTAGTACACGCTTTACATTCTGCTCACATATTCAACCTAAAGAGACATTTTTCCGCCTCCTCTGGAGTCTTGTGAGAAAACTGCCACACCTGCCGGTATTAGTGTGATTTTAACCACCAATGCCGCACTAGATACTGAACTGTTAACCACTGCCCACCAGCCCCTTGCTCGGGGAGCCCCTGCGCTGCTACTTTCTGTGACCTACAAAGTAGGTGATCTAAATTGTAGCCGTTTGCCTCCCGACCTTGCACTGCTGCCTCCCTGCTGACTCCCGGCCACACTACCAACTTGCCACTGCCTGACGTGCAAGCTGCCGCTCTCTTCTCCCAGTGATGATGATGATGATGAAGATGAAGCCCTTGCTTCCAGGGTCAGGACGATGGGTAGTCGAAGGCCTAGGGCGCTACTTCCTACCATGGCGAAAAGGGGGGAGCGAAGATAATTCATGGAATGGTCTGAATTTTCCATTTGGGGGGCACTTTAATGCCTTGTTTTAACTAGGGCAACCAGAATACCTTTCCCACGTCCTTGCTTGTCTTCATTCACCCCGGCTCCCATGTTCGATTTTGGCTACAAATCTATTAGTGTTTACCTGTCACTTATCCACTCACACTTGGCCGTTCTCTTTCAATGGTGTGCTGTACAAGAACAAGCCTTTACCGCTGTCGTCAACAAAACCCGCCATGCAACTCTCCCCTCACATACACTACATCCCCCTTCTGCAAAAGTACAATTTTCTTCCCCACCTTTTTGCTGCCCACTGTCCTCAAATAGTTTGTCCTCACTGTATAGTGGTGCAGAGGCCACAGCACATAGTAGTTCTCTGGCTATAGGAAGCGAATGGGATAGAGGTGGGTTGAAGGCAGTTGAGGGCCCCTGATCTGCTCCCAGGTAATGCCAACTAAAAGTTGTGTCTTATGGATGCACCGACTCTTTGCCGGGGTTATCAGGTGTCATCTGGGAGAAAGTGGATGACCCAGTGGCCGCTACAGACACCATAAGCTGCCGTCCTCGTGTGGTGTGACCCATGTTGTGATGTTCCCCTTACTGTGCTGTGACCTGTCCTTCTCCCAGGAATCTACTATTGCGTTCATTTGTATCCGCCAAATGATCAGCACACTCACAACCCTCACAGTATTTAAGTTTGCTCTCATGAAAATTCATCTTTTTACACACTATCCTACCAAGATCCCTAATTTGTTTAACCCCCAAATTCCTGTCACAAAACATAACCGTCACTTCCTGCACTTTGCCCCCCACAGGCTCATATCTGTATATAATGTATGGTTGCATACATTTTCATCCCTTTTATGTATAACATTAGCCGCCATATTTTATGGTAACATGGTTGGACCATTGTTAAACCAAGCCCTTCTCACGTCTTTGTTTCACACATTAAACCCTAATAGATTGTAAGCTCTTCAAGCTTGGACCCTTCGCAACCTCATGTCTGATTTGTAAGTAGCTTTTTTTATAATGAAATGTCTGTTTATCTGTGCTTATAACCCTCTATATTGTAAAGTGCTGGAGGAATATGATGGCACAAAATAAATGAAAGATTATAATTGAAAATATTAGAGATGGGCGAATCGGAATCAAACGAATTTGAATTCGTTTATAGAAATTCAGAAAACTTCTGAACTGAACTAGAGTCGAACTTTGGTACTATCGGTGAAACGAAGTGTGCTGTTTTTCATTGATAAAAATGGCTGCTAGCACATAGTTACATGGGGCAAAGAACCTGGGAGAGAAGAAGGGGCATAGCCTACATGATATGTGCATAGAAGAAGCCAAAATCAGAGACCGGCGGGATTCTGTTGATACACCCGCACGTATATAAGTTCCGTCGCAACGCAGTAGCTCACACTCCTCTCACTGAACTGATCAGGAAGGAGCTCTGGCTGCTGCGGCTCATGTAATGCTCTTACTGAAGAACTGATTTTTTATACTAGCGATTTTTGTTGGGGTGATCCTCAGGCTTGTCCCGAGACTCTTCTCTTAACAATCTATTTCTGATTTATTGGGGTTATCGTATCTGAAATTTCAAGTGTGCGTCCACTGCAGCTTGCAATATACATATTAATCCTATCTGCTCACAGCACATTGAATATCCAAGGGGATCTAAGGCCAGTTCCTGTTGTATTCATTAAAGAAACAAGCGTTTTTATACAATACAAATACCACTTCATTTTTGGGCTGCTCAATTCTTTTGCCAATTTACATCCAGGTTAACTAAGCGTTGTTTTTTCTGCAGTGGTGACTCCCAAAAAACCATTTTCGCCCCCAAAAAAAAAAAATTTTTCCTGTGCAAATTCACAAGCGAAGGTTAATTTTTAAATTTTTTTTCTTGTTGTGTAGCATAAAAAAATAAACATTGGAAAAACCCCTACAAAGCTGAGTTTTTTGGCTGCTCATTGTTTTTGCGCAATTTACATCCAGGGGGGTTAAAATTTAAGCGTTGTTTTTCTGCTGTGGTGACTCCAAGAAACCCATCATTTTCACCGCCAAAATTTTAAAATTTTTCCTGTGCATAAATTTCCAAAGCGAAGGTTAATTACAATTTTTTTTTCTTGTTGTGTAGCATAAAAAAACACACCATTGTAACCCCTACAAACAGTAGTTTTGGTGGTCAATTGTTTGGCGCAAAAATTCATAGGGGTTAATTTAACGTTGTTTTTCTGCGTGGTGACTCAAGAAACCGTCATTTTTTTCCCCCAAAATATAAATTTTTCCAGTAGCATAATTCACAAGCGAAGGGTTTAATTACAAAATTTTTTTTCTTATTGTGTAAATAAAAAACCCCCATGTAAAAAACGCTACAAAACTAGTAGTTTGTGGTGGCTCAAATTTTTGGCGCAAATTTTCTCCAGGGGTAAATTAAAGGTTTTTTTTTTCTGTGTGGTACCCAAGAAACCCCTCTGTTTCACCAACCCCCCCCCCAAATATACATTTTTCCTTTGCATAATTCAAAACGAAGGGGGATTACAATTTTTTCTCTTTTTTGTGTACATAAAAAAACGCCATTGTAATCGCTTACAAAACTATAGTTTGTGGTGTCAAATTTTTTTTGCGCAATTTTTCATCCAGGGGTTAATTAAACGTTGTTTTTGCTTGGTTTGGGCCCAAAAAACTCTTTTCACCGCCAAAATATAAATTTTTTTTTGTAGCTAATTCACCAAAACGAAGGGTTTTTAAAAATTTTCTCTTGTTGTGTACATAAAAAATACGCCATTGTAACTCGCTACAAAGCTATAGTTTGTGGGCTCAATTCTTTTTCCAATTTACATCCAGGGGGTTAATTAAGGGTTTTTTTTCTGCTGTGGGCTCCCAAGAAAAACCCTCATTTTACCCCAAAATATAAAAATTTTTTCTGTGCATATTTTAAAGCGAAGGTTAATTAAATTTTTTCTCTTATTGTGTAGCGTAAAAAACACGCCATTGTAAAACGCTACAAAATAGTAGTTTGTGCTTGCTCAATTGTTTGGCGCAATTTAATCCCGGGGTTGATAAGGGTTTTTTTTCTGCTGTGGTGACTCCAAGAAACCTCATTTTTCACCGCCAAAATATCATTTTTCCTGTAGCATAATTCAAAGCCAAGGTTAAATTTCAATTTTTTTCTTGTTGTGTAGCATAAAAAATCCCGTTGTTTAAATCGCTATAAAATAGTAGTTTGTGGTGCTCAAAATTTTTTGCGAAAATTTCATCCAGGGGTTAATTTGCGTTTTTTTTGTTGGTACTCCAAAAAAACCGTCATTTTCCCGCAAAATTACATTTTTCTGTACATAATTCACAAGCGGGGGTTTAAATTTAAATTTTTCTCTTATTTTTTAAAGTAAAAAAAAAAGCCATTGTAACATGCTACAAACTAGTATTTGTGGGGGCTCAATTGTTTGGGGCAATTTACATCCAGGGGTTAATTAAGGTTTTTTTTCTGCTGTGGTGATTCCAAGAAACCGCATTTTTCACCCCCCAAAAATATACATTTTAACGTAGCATAATTCACAAGCGAAGGGTTAATTACAATTTTTTCTTTTTTGTTGTGGCATAAAAAAAAACGCCCTTGGGAACTGCTACAAAAAATAGTAGTTTGTGGTGCCAAATTTTTTTGCGCAATTTACATCCAGGGTTTATTAAAACGTTGTTTTTTGCTGTGGTGACTCAAAAAAACGATTTTCACCCCAAAATATACATTTTTCCTGAGCATAAATTTACAAGCGAAGGTTAATTAAAAATTTTTCCTTTTTGTGTAGCTTAAAAAAAAACGCCATTTTTAAAAACCTAAAAAGCTAGTAGTTTTTAGTGGTCAATTGTTTGGCGCAATTTTTAATCCAGGGGTTAATTAAGCGTTTTTTTTCTGCTGTGGTGACTCCAAGAAAACCCCAATTTTTACCCCCCAAAAATATCATTTTTCTGTGCAAATTCCAAAACCCGGGGGGGTTAATTTCAATTTTTTTCTTTTGTTAACTAAAAAAAAAACGCCATTTTAACACGGAAAAAGCAAGTGTTTGTGGTGGCCAATTGTTTGGCCAATTAATCCAGGGGGTTTAAATTAAAACGTTGTTTTTTTGCTGTGGTGACTCCAAAGAAACGTATTTTCACCACCCCAAATATAAAATTTTTCCGTAGCATAATTCCCAAACGAAGGGTTAATTACAATTTTTTCTTTTTTTGGTAGCATAAAAAAACCCATTGTAACTCGCTACAAAATAGTAGTTTGTGGCTGCAATTCTTTTGCGCAATTTACTCCAGTGATTAATTAAGCATTGTTTTTTGCTGGGTGACTCCCAAAAAACCCTCAATTTTTTTACCCCCCAAAAAAATCATTTTTCCTGTCATAATTCACAAGCGAAGGTTAATTAATTTTTTCTTTATTGTGGAGCGTAAAAACACCCAAAACCTTGTAACTCGCTACAAAGTATGATTGTGGGTTGCTCAATTGTTTGGTGCAATTTACATCCCGGGGTTAATTAATCGTTTTTTTTTGCGTGGGGACTCAAGAAACCGTCATTTTCACCGCCAAATTAATTTTTCCTGTAGCTAATTTCACAAGCGAAGGAATTTCAATTTTTTCTCTTTTGTGTAGCTAAAAAATTTTTTTTTTCGCCATTGTAATCGCTAAAAGCATAGTTTGTGGTTTCAATTTTTTTTGCGCCAAATTTTTTCTCCAGGGGTTAATTAAGCGTTGTTTTTTCTCTGGGGGCTCCAAGAAACCGTATTTTCACCCCCAAAATATAAATTTTTCCAGTAGATAATTCCCAAACGGAAGGTTTTTTTACAATTTTTTCTCTTATTGTGTAAAGTAAAAAACACGCCATTGTAACCGTACAAAGCGTATTTGTGGGGGCTCAATTTTTTGGGGCAATTTACATCCCGGGGTTAAATTAAGGGTTTTTTTTTCTCTGTGGGTGACTCCAAAAAACCCTATTTTCACCACCAAAAATTTTAAATTTTTTCCCGTAGCATAAATTCACAAGCCAAGGTTAATTAAAAATTTTTTTTTGTTGTGTAGCATAAAAAATACGCCTTGTAACTCGCTACAAAAGCTAGTAGTTTGGGTGCTCAAAACTTTTGCCAATTTTCATCCGGGGTTAAATTAAGCTTTTTTTTTGTGTGGTGACCCAAGAAAAAGCATTTTTCACAGCCAAATATAATTTTTCCTGTAGCTAATTCACAACGAAGGTTTAAATTCAATTTTTTTTTTATTTTGTAGCGTAAAAAAAAAAAAACCCTTTTAATCCACAAAGCAGGATTGGGTTGCTCAAAAGTTTGGTGCAATTTACATCCAGGGTTATTTAAGCTTGTTTTTTTTTTTGTGGTGACTCCCAAAAAACCCTCATTTTCACGCCAAAATATAATTTTTTGTTAGCATAAAAATTCCAAGGAAAAGGTTTAAAATTTCCCTTTTTTCCTTTTTGTGTACATAAAAAATTTCGCCTTGTAATCTTACCAAAAAACTGTGTTTGTGGTTTAAAATTTTTTTTGCGCAATTTAAAACCAGGGGTTAATTTAAACGTTGTTTTTTGCTGTGGTGACTCCCAAGAAACCCTCATTTTCACCGCCCAAAATATACATTTTTCCAGTAGCATAATTCACAAGGAAGGGTTTAAATTCAATTTTTTTCTTTTTATTGTGTAACGTAAAAAAACCGCCCTTGTAACACGCTCAAAGTTGTATTTTGGGGTCAATTGTTTGGGCAATTTTTCATCCAGGGGTTTAAATTAAGCGTTGTTTTTTTTCTGTGGTGATCCAAAAATCCATATTTTACCACCAAAATATACATTTTTCCGTAGCATAATTCACAAGCGAAAAGGGTTTAAAAAAAATTTTTTCTCTTGGGTTTTGTAGCATAAAAAAAACGCCATTGTAACTCGCTACAAAGAAATAGTTTGTGGGGGTCAAATTTTTTTGCGCAAAATTTACATCAGGGGTTAATTAAGCGTTTTTTGCTGTGGGACCCAAAAAAACCGTCATTTTCACCGCCAAAATTACATTTTTTCCTGTAGCATAACTTCACAAAAGCGAAGGTTAATTACACTTTTTTCTCTTATTGTGTGCGTTTAAAAATCACGCCATTTGTAACACGATTACAATGATAGTAGATGGAGGTTTGCTCAATTGTTTGGAGCAATTTACATCCAGAGGGTTAATTAAGCGTTGTTTTCGGCTGTGGTGACTCCAAGAAACCATCATTTTCCCATGCCAAAATATAAATTTTTCATGTAGCATAATTCACAGCGAAGGTTTATTACAATTTTTTTCTCTTGTTGTGTTAGCATAAAACAAAATAGCCATTAGTAACATACGCCTACAAAGCTAGTAGTTTGTGGCTGCTCAAATTCTTTTGCGCCAATTTACATCCAGGGGTTAATTTAAGCGTTGTTTTTTGCTTTAGGTGACTCCAAGAAACCACGTCATTTTTCCAATGCCAAAAATATACATTTTCCTGTAGCATTAATTCACAAGCCGAGAGTTAATTACAATTTTTTCTCTTTTTTATTGTGTAGCGTAGAAAAACATCGCCCTTGTAACACGTACTAAGCTATTAGGAGTTGTGGTTGCTCAATTGTTTGGCGCCAATTTACATCCAGGGTATAATTAAGCGTTGTTTTTCTGCTTTTGGTCGAACTATAAAGGAAACCAAACCGTCTTTTTCAACGCCAAAGAAGCAATTTGCCTGTAGCATCATTCATGCGTACCGAAGGTTAATTAAGACTGATTTGTGCTTTTACATTCAGCTAAAACACACCAGGCTCGACATGTATGAATCCCGCCGGGTCGAGGCGCCGTTTTTCACGCCAGTTTCCCAGCGGATTATGCGCCCCTGATTTATGTCCGGGGACGGCGCGCGACTATACTATCATGAACAAGTCCGCCGGACTCGCCAGTGTGTTAGGCGAAGTGCGGCGCTGCGTTGTGATTGTCCGCCGGAGGGGAAGTTAGTGCGATCATACATGTGGGAAAAAGTTCCGCGCGACCTCGTCAGTGACGTGGGGGCACAGTGGGGGGACTATGGGCGCCTGTGCTGGCGCTGAGCCAAAGATTCGGGCCGTCCCGAGGGGAGGTGCACTACGTACAATGCGGGGGAAAAGTTCACTTGCACCTCGCATGGTGTGTGGGGCACAGTTCGGGGGACTATGGGAGCAGTGCGGGACTTAGGCAGCCGTGGCGACGGGTTGCGCCGAAAATTGTTTCCGATGCGCAGACAGGCTGGAGCGGTGAGAAATCATTCCAGATGTCGGTGCGGAGTTATAAATTCCAAAAAGGCGTTTTAAAGGCGTTCTACATTCTCAGGAAAGAGATGAAATTCATTAAAAATAAAAAATTACATAAAAACCAAAATCACTTTCCAAATCCTAATTCAGAAATTAGGATTTTGGAAAATGGCCGGGAAATACAGTAATTCAAATTCTGAATCCTATTTTCTTTGGTCGCCAGAAATCCGGCAATCAGATTAGGAAGCGACACTGGATACTATTAAATACTATGGGGCAGGACTTTGAACAATCAGAATCACAGCGCGGTCTGTGCAAAATAAACCCAGTTAAAAACTGCTAAAAAATCTGCTGATTGGATGAGATTAACGGGGCTCGGCTATCTCATGCCAATCAGAATAGAGAGCGACAAAGTACCCATTCTAGGCTATGGAGAAGTTTAGACCAATCAGAATACGAGCGACAAAGTCCATATCTAGCCTATGGGGAAGTTTACCACCAATACAGTATCCAGGGGGATAATTCAAAAATACAGTAAAACATGCTTGAAAAGAGCTGATTGGTTGAAGCTAGAGGGGTCTGGCTAGCTCAGCCAATCAGAGCACGAGCTACTTCTCCCATTATACTCTATGGAGAGATGTGCGCACTCAAATCTCCGCTTTCAGCGCGCGCGGCCATGAAGTATTATCAACAAATTATTTTTTATACCAGTGTAAAACATTCTCAGATAAAGACCAGAAACTTCTTTAAAAATTAAAGCAGTTAAAACCCGTGTGAACAACGGCGTTCGTCTTGGAGGGACCGGCGCTAAATAGTGGAATTGCATAGACGAGTAATTCAAATTTGTTAAGCTATTTCTCATGGGTCGGGGCATAAACCAGACATTCAGAATAGGAGCGACAATGTCCCATTATATTCCTACGGAGGAGAATTGGTCCAATCAGAATAGGAGCGACAGTGTCCCCATTTTATTATGGAGAAAAATGGACCAATCTTATTCAAAGGCGGGGGGGACAGTTCAAAATACAGTAAAAAGGCAAGAAATGAGCTGAAGGTTGCAAGCCAGCGGGGGCTTCGTCCATCTTAGCCAATTCAAGAGCGCGAGCTTGCTTTTCTCATAGAGTTCTATGGGGACTCGAAATTTAAAAGATGGACGCTGGTAAATTTGGGACCATGGGTAGTGCGAGCGTACGCTCCTATGGGTTATCTAATTGCAATCTGGTATTAAAAGTGTTACATGGCTGAATCAAATTATAAACACTACAGAAGTTGTGCCGATGTGTATATACAACGATACTAATATGTGGCATACGAAATAATAAAAAAGTCCATAAATTCAAGTTATTTTCTTTATTTTCGTTACGACAAGGATCAAATAGTATGGGTGATGCATCGAAAATAAAGAACATTATGCATTGATTTTCTTGATTCAAATCTTTATTTCGTTAGTTCACATATTAGTATTCCTTTTATATACACATCTGGGCACAACTTCTGTAGTGTTATAATTTGATTTCAGCTTGTACCCTTTTATACCAGATATGCATTAGAAAAACCCATAGGCTGCGTCGCGTCGATTCTCCCTTGTGTCCAAATTACAGCGGCCTCTTTTAAATTTCGATGTCCCCTTAGAAAATCTATGAGAAAGCCGCTCGCGCTCTGATTGGCTTAAGATGGACGAGCCCCCCCGCTGCTTCAAACCTATCAGCTCGTTTAGGCCTTTTTACTGTATTTTGAAACTGTCCGCCTTGAATTTGGATTGGTCCATTTTTCTCCTTGGATAGAATGGGCCACTGTCGATCATATTCTGATTGGTCAACAATTCTCCTACATAGGATATATATTGGGACTTTGGACAGGCTCTCCTATTATTGATTGGCTGGTTTATGCACCGACCAATGGAATAGCTTTTCAAATTTGAATTACTGTCCCTATGGCAGATTCCCACTGTGGTAGCGGCGGTCTCGGCGACGAAAGCGATTGTGCGGGTTTTACTGCTTTATTTTTAAAGAAGTGTTCTGGCTTTATCTGAAGAAATGTTTTAACTGTTTATAAAATAATTTGTTGATTATTACTTCATGCCGCGCAGCGCCTGAGCGCGGAGATTTGATGGTGCGCTCATCTCTCCATAGAGTTATAATGGGAGAAAAGTAGTCACGCTTGATTGGCTTGAGCTAGCCGAGACCCGCTAGCTCAGCCAATCAGATTTTCAGACATTTTACTGTATTTTGAATACTATCCGCCTGGATTCTGATTCGGTTGTAAAACTTACCCATAGGCTAGAATGGGACTTTGTCGCTCGTATTATGATTGGTCTAACTTCTCCATAGCCTTAGAATGGGTCTTTGTCGCTCCTATTTGATTGGCTGAGCTAGCCGAAGACCCCGCTAGCTCAGCCACATCCCAGCTCTTTTCAGAATTTTTACTGTTTTTGAATTATCCCGCCGGGGGATTTGATTGGTCAATTCTTCCCCTTAGCTTTAATTGGTTCACGGTCGCTCCTATTATGATTGGCCCGGTTCTGCTCGACCAATGAGAAATAGGTTTACATGTATTTTGGATTTACTGTCTTCCCGGCAATTATGCAATTTCATAAATTTGTTGAAATTGCGGACGTTCTAGAGTTTGGGAAAAGTGATGTCTTTTTTTTATTATGTGTATTTTTTACGTGCAGCTCTCTTCTTGACACGGTTTTCCGCTTTAATTAAAGGCGATTTTTTTTCCTATTCATACTCAGGGCTGCGCGGAGCGGAGCGCCCAGCATTTCTGTCGGCGTTCTTTACGATCTGTTCTCGCATGTTCAGTTCTTGGCTTCACTTCGCCCCCGTCGGTGCATTTCGACCAGTCTGCTTGTCTGAGAGCCGGAGCGCGAGTCTTCTGTCGCGATCTTCGGATCGCTTCCTCGCAATGTTGGATCCTGCTTCACTTCGACGCCGCCGGTGGTTTTAGACCAAAAAAAAGCTGGTCTGCTTGTCGGAAGCTGCCTGGCGGCCGCAGATTTTTTTTTTTTTTATGGGGGGGGAGAGCCGCGATGGTACATGCTCGGACTTTACGAGCGCGCCCGTTTGTCCCGCCCCGGAACGCCTACACGAGCCTCACCCGGCCCCACTGCCGCTCCACTGCCCGCCCCTCTCTGTGGCCGCCTAGCCCGTGACAAGTGGCGGACAGCCTGGGTACACGGACTGCGGGATTAGGGCTGGAGGCGCATGTGGCTACACCAGAAAACAGGACGTAAGCCCGTCTCAATACATGTCTCGTACCCACTGTGTTTTTAAACGACAATACAATTTAGAAGTTTCTCCTGGCCATTTTGGAGCGCAATTTTATCAAGGGTTTGCCCAAGATTGTTACTGGGTTCATTTGGAGTCAAATTACGTGTTTATTATTCTCATATACAGATATATCACATAAAAAACAGTGTATGTAATTTGAACAAATCAGTATGCCAGACAGGAGAAGCGGTGGCAGGCATCTGCACATGCGAGTGGGCAGTGGCACTAACATTCCTGGAACGGCCCGTCGCAGCAAAGCAAGGGGGACGTCGCCAAGCAGGGGTCACTCGAGTGAGGCCAGAAACGGCGCTGTCATCTAGAAGGCCGTGTGTTGTTCAGCAACCCAATAGGGTTCTTATCGGCTTGACTAGGTCATCCAGCTTCCTCCCAGAAGACATCTGAACAACCCAGCAAGCTGTTGGGTGGGAACGTCAGACAAACCCTAAGTTGGCATGGCCCGGGGAGCGGGTCAGGCGGCCCCTTCACTTTCCTCAGCCCGCCTCTGTTTCCCATCCGGTTTCCTCAGCCAGAGATCTACTATGTGGGTCTGGGTCTCAGCGCACCTATATAGTGAGGATTGAAACCAATTTGTGGAGGGCAGTCAGCAGCTACTCTGGCAGAGAACGAAGTGGGGGCAATATCCCCTGCTTCTTGTGCAGTAGGCGTGCAAAGTATAGATGTGGAGAGCTGGCCATGGGGAGGTCATGTTGAGAGGGGTCAGCTCTCTGCATACCAAGGGACTGGTGATGAGGACTAGCCCAGTGACGGATGTTGAAACACAAATTGATATGATGTAGCCACCGCACTTGGGAGACGGGTTGATGCAAGGGCTTTACTCATCGTCAGGAGAGACGGCGTCAGCTTGCCGCGTCAGGCAGCGGCCGATAGCCAAGCAAGTGGGGTTGTTGCCATACAGTCAGCAGGATAGAAGCAGATGCGAGGTCAGAGCCAAGCGGGCCAAGGGTAGAAAACCCGCATTAGCAGGTCCAATGAAGTAGCGGCACAAGGGAGCTCTCAGCCGAAAGCCGCACGCGCAGCAGGCGGTAGTAGTCACTCAGTGCGTAGCGTTGGCGGTAAAATCAGATACTCGGCACGGGATGTGGCTGTTCTTTGCCTAAGACATCAGAGGAGACGAATATGGTTGATATGTAGAATCTTGGTGGGCAGAGAGAATGTGAAGCGTGGCCAGGGGATAACATTGGCACCACGGCCCTGCGTCAACAAATGCAAGCGTCACACCATCCGGTTGGCCCTGGGAGGTGAATCGTTTGGCTCAGATGTGCGGGTCCACTCCTGCGCCGCCGCCAGCAGCGCGCAGTGCCACGCATGCCATTGCAGCAGTCAAGGGTCCACCCAACTATGCAGAAGGGAAGCTGTTTCTCTTTGACATCATCTCTCGGTCCTGATGCTCACCTGCTCCTACGCTACTTCTGGCAGCCAGCAGTGGGGTCGTTCAGCGAGGCGATTGCAAAGAGGACACAAGTATGCATCCAACATCCTTAAGGTGCAACAGCTCGACCGTCGCTCATGTCCAAGTCTGTTGGTACTGCAGTCCTCCCTTTCCAAATGGTGGACTCTGCACCATTCAGAGTAGAACTAATGGCTTGTGCCGAGCCGAAGATGGAGAGTTCCATAGCCCGTAATTTCTTTTCCAAAAAGGCAGCCGCAGGTACAGCATTCTTAGAAGAATATGTAGTACAGAATGTGGGCCAGTCCTTGAGCTTATCGGTTTGATTCACGGCTGCACGGCGCAGTGCGGACGTCTGGAGCTGTAATACGGTCAGGGCCAGTACATGTCCTTTACGGCGGACACTGGGTGTATGTCGAGGCTTCCTTGCCCAGGCCATCAGCAACACACTTGGACAGGACGACGCCGCTTCTCCTCCACGAGTTGTAAACTGTGGATCCTGCGCCAATGTCCGCATCCTTCCTCCTACACCTCCCACCACCATCTCAGCCTCCACAAGTATGCTCCTTCATACCACATTGTGTAGGGCACAGCAGTGTCACGCAGTTCTACACCTGGGTTGCTCGGCGAACAAGGCACACAGGGGGGAACTCCCCCTCATGCAGCAAGAAACCATGTGTGGCTTTTTTCCGCGCCAAAGCAAATCGGAACCATGGGAACATGGGGGGGAACATGGTGTCCGGCTGCACCGAGGGGGGTGGTCCCCTGCGCCCTGGATGGCGCAAGTGTTCAAATCTGGTTGTGAAAAGGTTTCCCGAAATCTTTCCCCAGATCTTCGAAGTTAGAAAATGGCCGGGAAAATTGCAGCACTTTATCCCTTGTACAAAAGCCAGGAAAAAAACCCTCCCGACTTTAAAAACGGCGGCGGCCCCCCCCAACACACTTGATATGGAGTTTCCACCTTGCAATTTCCAACCGCACATTTGGACCCCACTGATGAACAGAGAAAAAGGCCATTAAAAGTTTTTTTTTATGACCAGGGGGACAGGGGGAAATCCCTGTGTAACTTTTATGTCAGCCTGGGGCCATGGTGAACCTGCCGTTTGTTTTAGGCCCTTCGAGGGGCCCATTATTTGTCAGTGCCGGGCTACGGGTAAAACGTCATTCAATGCTTTATGTCCTGGAACAGATGTGAAAAATCTGTCTGGCAGGGGGGCTGTGATGTGGCGACTACATCTCGGCCACATGAGCCCTGGGGGTGAATGGGGGGGGAGGGGGAAGGGGCATTGGGAGCAAAGCATTTTTGGTAAAAGAGTATTTTCTACCCCGGGCAAGAGTGGGGACAGGAGCCTGGAGGAGGGGATGGGATGAGGAAGACGAGGCGTTGACCCCCAAGCACCGTGGGAGTATCGTGGAGTGGAGGCAAAAGGAGCCCCCCGGAGTCACTTTTGCAGTGGCCCCAATGCTGATTTGCCTGGCTGGGGACAGCCGAATGTCAGCAACGGCAGAGGGAGCTTCTGGGTCTCCCCAAAACCTATTGGCCCCCCGCTACGGTCCAAAATGGAGCCTTTTTTCCCAGCTATTGGAGGGAGGGCAAACTCAAAAACTATAGGGAAATCCCCCGTAGCAATTGGCCCCCTGCCTATGTGCGGCATTTTCCCTCCTTGAAGGTTGACCCCGGGGGGTTCCTCAGCGTCACATACTATGCCCGGTGTGGGTGAAAGGGGGGGGGTGGGCAGTACCAGTTCATCACACCCCAACCCAATCTGGGTCACTGATGAGCAGCTTCCTTCACCACTATGAGGGGGGTAGTCGCCAGCAGCACCGCAGAGGACCCGAGAGACCCTGAACCCAAAAGGTGGGGGGGCCCACTTGGCAGCCATTTTTGCCACCCAGTTGAAAATCCCCTGATTTCGGGGGGCCAGCCCAAATGGATGTGTGGCCGCAAACTTGCGAGTTTTTCAGTGGGGAAGTGTCCCGCCCGGCCCCGTAAAGGGGGCACAGGGGGTTTTCTGCGGCGGGGGATCGTTACCCCAAAGGAGAAAAAACCCCTTTTTCCACGGGAATGTGGAAAAACTTCCTTTTCAAATGAATAGGCGTGGATCGGCCGGATTTTTAACACTAATGCCCTTTGCTCAGTTGGGGTTTAAAAAACCTGCCCAGCCCCTTTTTATGCCCCCCCGCCTGATGCCACCACGCTGACAGTTTTCCCCCCTGCCTTCCACCATCTTTACCCAAAAAAGGATTGCCACCCCCTAACAGCTGTCTTGTGCCACTCTTGACCTATGCTGCTGCTGCTGTTCTGGTGCCCTGACATCCAAAAAGTTTCATTGTCCATTCTCTGACCTCAGCGCTGCTGAGCGGTCACTTCCCCAAATGTGTCATTTTGCCACTCTTGCCTCATGTGTTGCTCCCCCGCCCTCCCTCAAACTTGTCATTGTGCCCTGTGGCCCACTTTTTTTTTCCACTTTCGTGTCATTGTGCCCCTGTTGACCTCATGCTGCTCTGTGGTGCTGCCTGCCTCCCAAACTGTGTTGTTTTGCCACTGCCCCGACCTATGCTGCTTTTGTGGTGGGGTTGTAACCCCCACATGTGTGATTTTGGCCACTCTGTGGCCTATACTGTTTTTCCACCTCCAGAATGTCTTTTTGCCACTGTTTACCTCATGCTGCTGCCCCCCCCCCCATCCCACACTGGTAGTGCCCCTCTGGCCTACTCTGTTTTTTCCACCCCCAGAAGTCATTGTGCCCTGTCTGACCTCATGCTGCTCGCCGCTGTCACCAAGTCCACCTCTGTCAATGTGCCACTCTGTGGCCTACTCCGTTATTTTGCCACCTTCCAGAATGTCCATTGTCCACTTGCCTGACCTCATCTGCCACCATCACTCCCCTCAGTGAAATGACCCACTGTGGCCATACTACTGATTTGCCAACCTCCAAATGGTCATTGTGCCCACTGTCTTGACCTCATGCCCTGCTGCCTACCTGTCACCACTCCACTCTCTGTCATTATGCCACTCAGTTGGCCTAACTCACTGTTTTTGCCACCTCCCATCCGAGGAATGTCATTGTGCCCACTGCCTGACCTCGCTTGCGCCCGCCGTCACCTCTCCCACACTCTGTAAATGTGCCACACCTGTGGCCTACTACTGTTTTTTCCACCTTCCAGAATGTCATTAGTGCCACTGTCTGACCCAGCTGCTTGCTGCTGAGGCTGCTGCCCGGTGCCCCACCACTCAGTGTCAATGTGCCACTAGTGTGGCCTACTCCTCGTTGTTGCCACCTCCATAATGTCATTGGTGCCACTGTCTGACCTCATGATGCGTGGGGGCTGCCTGCCGTCACCTCCACACCTTCTGTCACTAATGTTGCCACAAAGTCTCACACAATGATTTTTCTTTCCAGCTATTCCGTTGGCATGACTTTTATAAGCTACATTTCCCGCTTGATTTTTTGTCAGCCATTTTTTTGCCCCTCTAAGTTCCAGGGAATTTAATAGTGAACATTTCTAAGAGCGTCGGCAGTCATGTGCGTGTTCATACTCAAACTCAACATTGTATGAAAGACCAAACCAAGCTCCCACTGATATTTTAAGCATACACCACAACGTTCAACACAGCACCCGCAGGCTCTGTGCAGCCTGGAAATAGCTTGTTTTTTTATTTAACGCGATTCTACGAAGAAATTCAGACCGAACAATTTTGTGAATCGGAAAATTCGGCGAAGTGACCGAATCGAATTTGACACTCCCACCACAAAAATTGCCTATGTACACAAGAACAATACCTTTATCTTTGTACTCTACCTGTACCACCACACACAACTTGATGCAATGAACAAATAAGGTTTTTATCGATGGCCTCATCAGACCACAGGAACTTCTGGTTCAATATCCATGTTTTTAGTATGCTGGTCATCAGCAAACTGTTTGCAGGCTTTCTTCTGCATCATCTTTAAGAAGAGCTTCCTTCTGGATTGACAACACGCCATGCCGACCAATTTTTGATCCAGTAGTGCGGCATATTGGTAATGAGGCACTGACAGGCTGACACCCCACTCCTTTGACATCTGCAGCAATTCTGGCATCACTTATAAACGTCTATTTATTTGAAAATGACAATCACTAGATTGATTGCTCAACAACTGCAAAACAAACTTCTTCTGGTCAACGATATTGAGCCTGGTTCTGGGTAAACCTGTTTTTTTTAGACACTCTGTATAGTCTTGGCCACTGTTGCGCCGCTAGCTCATTAGTCAGTGGTTGGCAATCATCTATATAGCATAGGCCATCTTTATGTAGAACAAGAATTCATTTTTTTAGATCCCCAGACAGTTCTTTGTCATGAGGTGCCATGTTGAACTTCTAATGACCAGTGTGAGAGCGATAACACCAAATTTAACTTAAAAAATTACATTTTTCCTAATGATATACAGCTTTAGCACCCATTTTTTTATTTTTTCAAGAAATGTTGGTGAAAAACCACCTCAAAATTTATTTTCCAATTCCTTCCAAGTTCGGAAATATCCTATGTGTGGGTGTAAATTGTTGTTTGGGCACATGGTAAGGCGTACAAGGGAGGAAGCACTATTTGGCTGTGAGCAAAGATTTTGGTGGGTGCATTTTCAAAGCCCCTACTATATCATAAATGGTGAAAACTTCCCAAAGTCACCCTATTTGGAATCAGCACCCCAAAGGGAATTTATCTAGGGGTATGTTGTGCATTTTGGGTCCACCAGTGTTTCACATATTTTTTAGCTTTGATCTATGAAAAAATATATTTGTTCACAACCAAAGGCATTGGATACCTAACCAGGATCAATGGTGATCTCAATGCTAAAATATAGGTTTGTTAAACCTTTAGGTGTTTCACAGGTGAGATTTCAAAATTTTGGGCCACATGTATAAAACTGAAAATGACCTAAAAACCTCACTATGTTGCCCACAGCAACCAATCAGAGTGCCCCTCTCATTTTTTCAGAGCACTATGTGAAATGAGAGGGGCCCGCTGATTGGTTGCTATGGGCAACAAAGTTAATTTTAGACCCAGAATGTTTTCATACATGTGGCCTTTTATGTTTTTTTGCTGATGCTGATTCTGCCTTTTTAGAGATATTCAATATGTGTCCCTAGTGTCCTATTTGACTCAGCCACAAGCCTCAGAATAGGAGGAGCACCTACTGTGTTTTGGGGTCTCGTTTTCATTTGGATAAACACCGCTAAAAAAAACCTCATTTAAAAAACTACACTCATTGAGGACTATATCCAGTGGTGAAGTGAGTATATTGGCCCCACAAGTGTTTCACAGATTTTTTTGGTCTTAGACCATGAAAAAAAAAATGGTGAAAACTTCCCAAAGTCACCCCATTTGGAATCAGCACCCCAAAGGGAATTTATCTAGGGGTATGTTGTGCATTTTGGGTCCACCAGTGTTCCACATATTTTTTAGCTTTGGGCTATGAAAAAATATATTTAATCACAACCAAAGGCATTGGATACCTAACCAGGATGGATCAATGGTGATCTCAATGCTAAAATATATGTGAGTATTCTACAAGATGAGTTACTTTGTACACTCCAGTACTATGGATATGAAAAGGAAAGCATAGGGTTCCAGTAAGACAATGACCCAAAACATATGTCGAGATTGCAGAAGAAATGGTTCAATGACAATGAAGTAGAGTTGCTGGATTGGCAACCCAATTGAACACTTGTGGGTAGCGTTGAAGATAAAGCTGTATTTATACTGAAGGGAGTCGACCAGTATGCACCAACATTGGGAACATGTAAAATGGACCTGAGATCCTATTTTTGTCATGACATGCTTGAATCCGATTGAGAACAGGACCAAAACGATTTAGGCACTGTTGAAAGTCAAAGGTGGATGTTGACAAAATAATACAAATTTAAATGTAGATTTTTAGGAGCAAAGCAGTAACAATAACAATGCAGTTACATGACAAGAATTTTCATAACTAAGTATAAGTATATGTAAAATGTTGCAAGTCAAATTTATGAAATGAAAGATAGCCAAGATGAAAATTGTTTTGTGATACTGAAAAAAATCTTTAACCATTATAGCTCTGTAGTTCAACCCCCTTTGTGCCTGCTGTTAAAACTCCTCCATGCACAATGCCCTCTAACAGGACTCATCTAGGAATCAGCAAGAGCTGAAATGCCCAATCGCCTGTCCCATAGAGACTGACCAAACCATAAACCAGAAGAGAGAAACTGTAACTGCTGTGAAGAGCATGCTCTGTAAAGTACCAGATGAGGGAAAAACCATCATAAGTTCAGAAATACAGTTAATAAGACTGGTTTACAATATTTCTTAGTTGTATATGTACCATTAAGAAATTCACGATTTCACAAGATTTAGGACAAGAAATAAACATATACAAGAATACATTTCAAAAACCCCCAAATTGCCAAGTTGAATAATGTGCAAGCCCTGAGGATGCTAACAGGTTCGAAGACAAATGACAATTGTGGACTTGCCACAGCTTGAATAAACCATGTAAAACAGTAATTGGTGGGCAATAAAAAAAAAAAAAAAAGAAACATAGGTGCCCTACCATTGTAAATTATCTCTACAAGACTTAAAAACCCACATTTATATACTGTAATTATTTTGTTAATCATTTTTCTTCTTGGAATGATTTCTTTAGCATATTAATGTCTTCTACATCTGTTAACATATCAGGGTTGTGATTATTATCGCACTATACTTAACCTGTTTTCAAAAACTCTGAACAGTGTAAACACTAGGCCAGCCTTATCTTTATAAGAAGATTAAACATAAAGCTCTGAGAGAAAAGGGTTTTTTAAATGTTCAGACAGGTACTAAGAAAGCAAAAAAAAAAATCACAGATAGGAAGAGGGAAATTCTTTTCTCATAGCTGATTTGTAAGTTTCACTGCCTCCCTTGAATGTGAGTAAAATAAGTATTTGATACACATGTCTGTATTAATTGCTGTTTGCCCACTGATGAAACATTTTCATTAGCAGCATTACTTTCCCCACTGATAGAACATTTTCATTAGCAGCATTACTGAGTAAAAACCAAAAAAAAAAAAAAAAAAATGGGCCCCAAGTATCATTAAAACTGCAGCCTGATGACATTCTCTTGTTACTACTTTCTATCCTTCTCCATTTATTGTGTATTAAGAAGCATTGTTCAAAAGTGCTGATTGAGTGAATAATCTCCACAGACAGGAAAGCTGCACATTAATGTGCTGGGGTCTATAGCTCCACGTCTAATGCCACACTGATCATTCTTCATTCTCTTCTCCTGAAGTTATTTTTGAAGCTATGAGAATATCACGTTGACACTAAGACTTCTTCAAAGTAAGCGTATAAGAAAATGAATTGGCAGCAGTAATTTTTCTTACATATGGGAGAGATTTTTTTGGCTTGCTGTGACTGCCTGTGGGTGAACATAGCTTGCTGTTCTACAGGAACAAAAAAGGGAAAGTTTACTTCTCTATTGAGTATAATTTTCTTGACATTTTGGCAGTTCCTCAAAAGTATCTTGAAACGTTTTACATATGAAACAGTCCATCTTCTTAAGGCATAAAAAAAAAAAAAAAAAAAAAAATACTTTAAGGTAACCAATATACATATTTCATTTTGAAATCTCTGTCCCATTAGCATTAAAAGTAAAGTTCTAAAATGTAGTCAAAAGTTATGCATAACTAATGATATAGAAACATATAGGACAAATAAAATGTAAATAAATGATATACGAGGTTGCAATTTCACACGGCTAATTGCTGACGAAAAAGCGGTGACGGCTGTCGCTGCCGTCAATTACCGCAGCCGAGCAGTGGGTGCGGGTCCGCAGCGTCGGCCGGCCCCATAACACTCATCTGTTCAACCGGCGCTTACACCCGTAAATAATGTGCATTTCACTTTCTCCCCCCTCGTGGAATTCGCGAGCGGGTGAGAATGAGACGGAATCCAATAGTTCTCTATGAGAACTGTGGATTACCGTAATGACTGGGAGACGTGATTCCAGCCGCACTGCAAGCGCAAATACTGGCGCTGCCAGTAACGGCTGCAATCCGTCCCAGAATAAAGCCGTGTTAACGAGGTCTAACTGGCAAAAAAGTAAACATTACAAATCAGATTAAAATTGTGTTTGTTGAGCAAGTACATGGAAGTTGCAAAAGAAAAATGTGCTTTTCTGTTCAATAAAAAATCTGAAACTTACCTTATATAATAACATCTTCTATCACCCTTAACCTTGTCAATATAACACATACCACTTCTGCTTTGAAAAATCTTTAATGGGTCAGTAAAGTCAAACTTTTATAATTAAATCGTAGCAACTGAATATGCCCAAGTAATCAACTGAAGACTTAAAATGTCAGCAACTCAAGACTAAAAACCACCATACGCATTAGACAGTAGGAACCCACTTATTTTGCACAGACCGGCCAACTGTGTTATATGTATGAGGGCTTCCTGACTGCAGAGAGATGAGATTAGGTGGGAGAACTATTGGGCCCACTACATTTCAACACACAACCCTTTTTTTGGGGAGACATAACCCTCCACCAGTAGTGTCTGGAAGCAGCTTTTTCTGCACTCCCCTTGGATAACACATACACGCTTGGAGTTAGGAGAAATAGCAGTTGACCAAATGCTTTATAGATGTATAATGGAGGCAACCCTTGAACTTTGTCACCAATGGGCTTCTGATGTTGTAATGTTTGATAGCAGCAGCTCTAAAGATTTGATCCAAAGGAATATTATTGTTTTCTGCCAATGAGTTCTTTGTGGCAACAGACCCCCCAAAGCCATCACAGGTACTTAATAGGGTTGTTATCGATTGACTGCTCGTGCGTTCATCTAATTATACTCAATTGAGTTTATTGAAATCCAGGGGCGTGTCTCTCCTGTCTTCAGGTGTGTCTCTCCTCCCAGGAGGGCGTGTCTCCCCTCACTGAAGAACTGAGGACATCCACATTTATGTTTGAATCAGGATTCAGAAGTTGTCTGGCTAATAACAGCATCTGTAGCCTCCTGCAGCAAATGATCCTGCAAAACCTTGAGGCTCCAAACACCAGAAAGCACCAGTAATCTCATAGAAATTGCACACACAAATTACACTGAAAGCAGCACTATTCACTTCTATGGTGTTCACATCAAATGGTACTGACAACAGGCACAGATCTTTTTACTCACCTATAAGGAGACAAATGGTCAGCTTCAGTAAAGATCTCTGCATGCGTTCAATGACATGTGAGTGAAAACAAGGTTGGGGGTGGGAGCAAATCAAATCTTGATAGAAGACCCTCTCATCTTGGTAACTAACAAAAGTGGTGGTGCCGAGTGGTAGAAGCAGTGGTAGACTCTTGCTTTTACAATGAAAGGGGTTTGGGAGTTCTAACCCTCGACGAAGGGTATATTTATTTTTCCCCAAAATACCTGCCACATATGATAGAGAGACCTAAATTATAAAGTTATCTCCTCTATAATGATATAAAATACACATACAGGGCTCCCCTATATCATGTCTCATCCCCAGAATATATGCATTGTATCTAAGTAAGAATGGAAGTGCTATGGTGTGACTGCAATGATAGGACAGTATATAAGGGGAGTCTTTGTGTGATGTAAATGAATACAATTATAGATGTCTAACATATATTTACCATATCTATATACATAGTGATACACATTTTAAAGAAAAAAAAACTACTGATGGGCTTTAACTCCCAACCTCTGTCTGCCGGCTGATCACCTATGACGCTGCACCACACAAGCAGCTTATACAAAGGCACAGAGTTTGAATCCTTAAGTAATACACAACAGATATGAACATCATAAGGAGGCGGGGCATGCATTCGATCTGAGGAAACAGAATGGGCCTTCATTATTCCAATTAGCAGCTTCACGGACAGGATCTGTAAGGAGGTAAAAATCAACCACTTGTGCAAAAGCCCTTAAACAGCCAGTAATAGCCCAGAACATTGACCCTAAAGCTGGGAGATTTACATATAGCCCGCTACCTTCGATTTCAAACAATCAGTATTATAAACAGCACAAGAGGGTAGTAAAACTCAGCAGGTGAGTCCGCACCAAACACAGGTAGCGCAGGTGGCGTGTCTGGGGCGATTTCCTGTCTAGGGGCATATCACAACAGGTCGAATGGAAATGTCAGCCATCCAATCAGCAGTGCAGTGGTCGTGTCCTAGTTGTGGTGCGAAATCGACCGTGGGCATTCAGAACCAGCAACAGTCAGTAAATAGAATGACATATTAAGCAGAGAAGCTCAACTCTGCTAAACCAAGTATTACATAGATAAATGCAACCCAATTATAAAAGTGATTATTTTAACTGTCCCCATAATCTGAGACATGATCTTTGTAACAATAAAACCCCTTTAAAGGGATTGACCAGTTCTTATGAAAAGTAATAACTAAGCTCTTGCTGCCCTATTAAAAATAGAAGTAAAAAACTATTATCACTTTCCTCTGTTCCTCCATTCCAGCACTGGGTCTCTTTGCTCTTCAGTTTGCATTCCTTTCTTCCAAATGGGAACATCACCTGCCACTTCCCTTACATCATCAAATGGACTGACACAGCTCTGAAGGTTGAAGTAGAGCAGAGAGAGACACATTACCACTGAGCAGCAATGACAACCTGTGTGGAAGAAATGAACATACTCGAGTTCGGCACACCGGTTATTTATTTTTATGGAACTAGACACCCGTTTAACCCTTTACCACCGGAGCCAGTAATGGTGCCTTCCTGACAGAAGCCCGATTTAAAAACATTTCAGTTTGCAGACACCCTAAGGGGCAAAAACTTATAAACTCTCCTAAAAAGACCCCATACTGGAAACTACAGCCCTAAAATGTTAATAATAACATACAGATCTTCATTTTTTATATTAAAACAATAGACCAAAATTCACTATCTGTCCCAACATCTGCAATTGGCTTATATTGAAGTTAAAAATTATGTAATTTCCACCGGACTTTGTGGAACACATTTAGTAGTGGAGTATTTTTATTCATTGAATGTGAATATATATAATGGACCATTAATGTTATTATAAAAAAATGAACAATACAATGATTTAATTGTTCCTGCACATGTTCTATTACTGTTTAATTAAGTAATTTCAATACAAATACCAAGCAATTAAAATCTCATAATGTGTAAATGTATTGCCGACGCGAAATCCGTTCCGAAATTACATTGCAAATGACTAGCCACACTATGTGCGCGTAATTGTCAACGTATATTGCAATGGAATTCGTCCTCCGGAAATACATTCCCCATTATTAACATAATGGTGAAGAATTACCGACTCGAATCCGTAGCAAAAAACGTGTCACAAAGTGTGGCACGTATATGCAAAGTAATTCCGGAACGGATTTTGCGTCGGAATACAATATTCATTATGAAGAATAAAATGGATTTGGTCTATAAATGAATTACTTTAATAAATAGACATATCCAAGTGCTGGAACAATTAAATCATGGTATTTAACCCATTTTTACAATACCATTAAATAAACAAAAAACAAATTATACAGCTTCAAGGACAAAGTAACCACAACAGAATGTATTCCAAAGTTCCGTGGAAATTAAACTAATTTAACATACACATAAGCCAATGCAGAAAATTTTAGGGTTTTTGGGGACAGATGTTTAGGTAAAACAATTTCCATAACAACAATTTATTAGATGTATTTTGCCTCATAGAAGTTTTAATGCAATTCAGTATATCCAACAAAATGCTCTGGACCTGTGGTCCCGCCAAGCAAATTTCTAGCTTCTTTGACCCATCATTAAATGAGTAGTGTACTGCAGCATGTGTAGAACTTAGAGCGCAGAATACAAGAAAACCGTCGCACCCCTCGACTTCTCCGCTAAATAGGCCAAATCACTAGGTCGGCCTGTCGGAGCTGTGGAGCGCTGCAACGCGCCTCACTTTGCCGAACCGCGATCATACATACCTCGGGGTTTTTTTGATTTGCCGCGTCGCCCCAATAACCCCCCCGGCGCCCTTCTGCATACCCCTTCATTTTAGCGCAGCCTACAGTGTCAAAGGTAGTGCTAAACCATCGCATCCCAGCATCTGACAGGGGATTCGACAACGTTGTAGGCGCAGTTTTCCGCCAGAAAACAGCGCATCACTCGCCGATCATTTGTGCATGTTTCGCCCCCTGATTTACCTCCCGCTCTGAGCTAGAGTATTAACCAAAAGTAAGTGAAACCAGCTATCCTGTAACAGAGGCTGTGGTTCTATACTTATCCCCCAGCTCTAAGGTAAAAGATCTGGGCAATTACTGACTGTTTAACTCTTCCCTCCCCTCTAGATTCACTCTCCTGTCAAATAACACAGTCTTATATCCTGTGCTCTCTCCATATAAAACAGTCTTATACAGTCTCTTGCTTGATAACAGAAGGGAAGGAGGGGAGGGCAATGTGCTTCCTCACATGTGTTTCATCAGTTCAGCCTGTGTGTATAACTGTTTATAACATAGCAAGGAGCTTGTGGAGCCTAAAGCTGAAAGCTCTGCACAGCTGTCCTCTCTAGACATCCTTCCTCTTCCACTGCACACACAGAATGATGATGTCACAGCTCTTCAGTGAGTGGAGACACGCCTGCTGATAGGAGAGAAGAGACTCGCCCCTGGATTTGAAATTGAATCTGATAGAATCAGTTCAAGTGTACGAGAGATTCAAACGATAAAACCCCTTTATGGAATATATCCAGGGGTGCAGTGAGTATATCGACCCCACAGGTGTTTTACACATTTTTTTAACATTAGACTCTGAAAATGAAAAGAAAAAAAAAGTACAACAATCTGCAATTTTAGCTGAAAATGTTTAATTTTTACATGGAATCCTGCAATAAAAAAGCATCCCAAATTGTGTTACACAATTTCTTCCAAGTTCGGCAATACCCTACATGTGGGTGTAAACTGCTGTTAGGGCGCATGTCAGGGCGTACAAGGAAGGGAGCACTATTTAGCTTTTGGAATGCAGATTTTGGTGGGGCTATGTCGCATTTGCAAAGTCCCCAAAGTAGCAGAACAGGTGAAACCTGCAAGAAGTCAACACATTTTGGATTCATCCCCCTCAGGGTTTCCATCTAGGGGTTTTTTGGGGAAATTTTTTGGGTGCCAGGTTTTCCCCATATTTTTTTTAGCACGGGGCCAAAAAAAATGGGGGGAGGGGGGGAGGGACACATTTTCCCCCATGTTTTTTGGGTTTTCTTTTTGCATGTTTCCCCCAAAACGGGTTTAAAAGACAAGATAACTTTACTTTTGTGTTTTGGGTAAAATTGGCAATGATATAAATTTTAAAACAGTTTTTATGTTTTTTTTATTTTTACAAAAGAAAGCGTTTATTAAAAATTGCATTTTTGTGTCGCATAGTTGACACCCTAACGTTTTTTATTTTTCTGTATACGGGAGCAAATTTATGTCTTTTTTTTTTGTGGATGAGTTGATTTTTTTTTTTGGTACCTTTATGGGGTGCATACAATGCTTTAATCACTTTTTTTAAGGGGTTTTTGTGAGGCTTTTTTGAACAAAATACAGTTTTCCGGGTTTGGTTTTTTATTTTTATTTTTTTACAGCGGTCCTTTTTCAGTAAAAATTGTCATGCTAGCTTTTACACAGCAATAAATACGTTATTTTTGCCCCCCAAATTTTTTTCTTTTTATGTTTTACTGTTTTACAAAAAAAAAACATTTTATTTCAAAAGGAAAACACTTTTTTGCATCGCCATAGCCCTGAGACCCAAAACTTTTTTATTTTTCTGTGTAGGGAAAGTGTTTAGCGCTTGTTTTTTGTGGATGATTTGGGGTTTTTTATTGGTACCCATTTTTTTGGGGGGGAAAAGGCTTTATCGCTTTTAAATATTTTTTTTGGGAAAGGGGCACGTTGAAAAAAATACTGCAATCCTAGTATTGTTTTTTTTTTTTTTAACGGGGCTCCCCTGCAATATCCATGACAATTAGTTTTTCTCCCTGGGCCCCGAGACGATTATGTCACCCCCAAATTTAAAAACAGTG
The DNA here is from genome assembly GCA_025379985.1 of Phyllomedusa bahiana. Classification (NCBI taxonomy): domain Eukaryota; kingdom Metazoa; phylum Chordata; class Amphibia; order Anura; family Hylidae; genus Phyllomedusa; species Phyllomedusa bahiana. The sequence goes on from JAODAL010014975.1 coordinate 57,810, forward strand.
TTTTTATTGTGTAAAAACAATTTTATGCATTGCTACTAGTGTTAAACTTTTGGTTGGCTATGGGAATCGATCGATATTTCATGGGTGGGCCCGTTTATCGAAAAGGGTTTTTACCGATAGGGGAGCGTCGATTTTAAAGGGGATTACCATTAAATTTATGGGAGAGCAACCCCCCTTCCCTTATTACCCCCAAAAAGGCTGGAAAAAGCTAAAATTTTAACATCCCAAAAGTCAAATGGTTTACTGTAATCTTAGGCAACACATTTGGGTTATAAAAGTCACAGAAAAAAAGTCCAGCCCATTCACTACCCCCTGTCTTGAAACCACAGCCGGCCCCTTAAAACCCGCTCCCCCAAAAAATTAAAAGTGCCAAAAGGCAGTATGATTTAAACCATAATTATTTAAAAAATTAAATTTGGGTTTGGGGGTTCCCTGTCCGGGCCACAGCATACCCCCAAAAACCTGCAGGCCCCACTTTAAAAAGTCCCGGAAAAAGGAGTCTTTAACCCCACCTTTTTATTTCCCACTGGACTTTGGGAAAAACCCCTGGGGGGCCCAAAAGCATAAACCCCCAAAACCCAAACCCCCCCACTTTTAAAAAAAGTCCCGGGAAAAAAGGAGTCTTTAAAACCCCCAAATTTTAGTTTCACGGGGACTTTGCTTTTCCCTGTCCTGGGCCACAGCATGACCCGGGGCCCGGATTAAAAGTGGGTGCGGTGGGGCCCCAGGCTGGGTCCGTCATCTATTAACACGCGGGGGTTAAAATGCCCTGTTTACGCAGAAACAAAACTGTCTTTGCTGAAGCAGAGGCAAAAAGCGGAATTTTGGAAACCCCAAGTTTTTTCCCTCATACACAGTCAATACCTGGGTAGCCCTGCCCCCTCCGTATGGTGGGGAAACAATTGTGTTTCCCTTTGGGAAAAATCCCTGGTGGGTTAACGCCCCTTTTACCCCCAGGTGCCCTTTTTCTTGGCATTCTTTTTCTCTTTTTACTCAAACTTTGTGGGGGAAATGGCTCTGTACTTTTTTCCCTTGTCCGTGCTCCATACCCGGGCCCTTCTGAATAACCTACATCTGGTCAAGTTTTCCTGTACCCCCCTTGTAAAATTCAGAGGAATTTTTTAACAGCTACTTTGTACATGCAAGTTTTTTAGTTTTTTAATTCTAAAAAAAAATTTTTTTAAAAAGGATGGAACCCCACCATGTCTTTGTTTCTTTTTTTCATTGTATTAAAGGGGGTTGTCTAAATTTCGGGGAATTTGAAAAGCTATTTTTAAAGAATTGCAAAAACAAGTCTTTTTGCAATATTGTCCTTTAAAATTCTTTTTTTTGGTCCCAATTTATTTTCTTGTTTTTCCTTTTAAAAAACCAGCCACCCAAAAATAAAATCCTTTAAAGCCACTTTGAAATTGTGAAAAAACAAATGTCTTTTTAAGAAAAAAAACATTTTTTAGAATAGGCCCTGTATTATAGTTCATTCACAGAAAAATCCCCCAAAAAATTCAAAGCATGACCCTTAAACCCACTTTGGACAATTGGAAAAAACAAATGTCTGTTAGAAAAAATTTTTTAGAATAGGACCTGAAAGTAAAGTGAAAGTCACAGAAAAATTCCCCCCAAAAATTCAAAGCATGCCCCTTGAGCCACTTTGGACAATTGTGGAAAACAAATGTCTGTTAGAAACAAATTTTTTTTAAAATTTGGCCCCTCTAGTATAGCTGAATGTACAGCAAAATGCCCCCAAAAATTAAAAACCCCCAGGGACCCTTTTTAAAAGGGCCAAAAAAACCTTTTAATGGTCAAATTGTTTAAAAAAGAAAAAAAAAATGTCCCTTGGTTTTAAGAAAACAAAACTTTTTTTTATAATAGGACCTGTAGTATTCTGCTTTTTTAAAAAGGAGCAGCCCCAAAAAATTATAAAAATGACTTCTCAAAAATGTTAAAAATTGTGAGGGAAAAATCCCACTTAGAAGCCACATTTTTTTCCCAAAAGGGGGCCCATGATTATTGCGTATCTCAAAGCTACATGCCCCCAAAAAAAATTATAAATATAAATTTTCCCAAGCCCTTTTTAAAAAAAATTTTTGGGGGAAAAATTTGCCACTTGGGAAACCCACATTTTTTTCCCAAAAGGGGAACCAAAATTTAAGTGAATCCAAAACAACAGGGACCTCAAAAATTGCAATGCGAAAACTTTTTAAGATAAAGGGGAGTAAAGGAATAGGGTTTTGGGTATGAAACCCTTTGGGCTGCTTTTACAGTCTCCTCACACAAAACCCAGCAAAATAAAAACTGTTTGGGGAAAAGAGAAAAAAAATTTTGCAGTAAAAAAATTTGATCTTTTTAAAAAAAATTTTTTTAAGAGGACCATTTCTGTTTGAAAAGGAATGTAAAGTAGACCGGCAATAATGGGTGACCCCCAAATTTGGGGCCCAAAACATAAACAGGGGATCCATCCCCTGATTCATTTGATAAAAGTAAAATGATCCAAAATTATCTGTGGAAAGGGATGCTTTGTCTGTAATGACCCCTCCAGCTGTGTAAAGGTCGCCCCAGAAAGGAGGGCGGGCCCTGTTGGGCAGGACAAACCTCTAGGGCGTGATGACCAGCTCGGGCCTTTCGTCCTTTTTGGATACCCGAAGTCAAATTGGGCCCGGAACACTTTGCAAAAACATCGGTTTTTGAGACCAGATAGTCGTCACCATTATTTAAGCGTTCCTGTGTTTTGGGTGTGGGGCCCGCATTGCAGGGTTTGGTGAGGGGGGTAAAAAAAGTTTGCCAGAGGTCCCCCATTAGGTTTTCCGGGCCAAACCTTCCCTGCTGCTGCCGCAAAGCCCTTGGCACTCTACGCTGTCACGTCGTTTGATTTTTGTTCCACCGTGACTTTTGGGGGAACGTGAAGCAAAAGCAACAGTTGTTCTCCAGTTAAATCAATCAGCAAGGTCCCCCTTTTTCTGCATTTTATTCTAATTTGGGGGGGGTGGAAGGAAAGTGCTGATTTTTTTTTTGTGCGGGGGTCCAGGAGGGGGGGCCCCCCCTGAAAACTGTTTTCATTTTTGGGGCCCTTTAAATTTGCGGGGAAAATTTTGGGAGGAAAGGGGCACCCAAAGCATTTCATGTGAGATGGAGCCTTGATTTCCCAAGCCCGGGGTCGAGGGGCACTAGCAAACTGTCTTCTCATTTTCCCCCTCCGCCTCAAATTCGCGCCAACCTCTTTCCAAGACAGGGGGGGGCGCGAAAAATTTTGGGGTCTAGGGAAACCCCCCCTCCCCCCTCCCTGCCTCCGGCACAGCTTCAACAAGCCCCCACTTCTGAGATGATGCACCCCGGAAACTTATGCGCCAATTGCACAAACCGGCCCCCACCCCTGGGCCCAATTTAAAACCCATGAAAAAATGAAACTGTTTGGGGCCCTTTTGGAATTTTTTCGGGAGAAAAGGGTTCCCTTTCCGCATCTGTTTTGTCTCCTCCCCGTCGTGGGGCAAGTTGTTTCAGAGTGGGGGCCAACTTTATTTTCCCAAAAAAAGATCACCACAATTTCCATTTCTTTACAAGGGATTGTCCGCACTGACCATTTTGGTGGTTTCTTTTAAAACTGGCAAGGATGGGGCAAGGGTCTTTCACCTGCTCCACCTCGTGGTTTAACACCCCAAAGGGAGTCCCTGCTTTTTCAGGCCCTGTGTCACTTGTACCCGCGTTTAAAGGGATTGCGCTGCTGGGCCACAATCGCTGGAGCAATTGGGGGGGGTGGGGAAATTCCCCGCGTGTTGGGCCCCGTCAACAATGAGGGCGGTTTCGGGGAGGCCGAGGGGTTTACGCTCAAGCAGCCAGGGGGACGAAGCAGGGTGCGAACGGCGGAAGTGCGAATCAGCCACGGCCCTTCTTTTTGCAGGGAGCCCCCGACCCGGGTAAAATCTTTTTGAAAAAACGGACGACAAGGTTTTAAGAAATGTGCCAGGCAAGGGGTGCTCCCGCCTACCGACTTAAGGGGAGGGCCAAACAGATTTCCCCCCGTTAGGGCACACCCACCGGGGGCTTTTGGGGGACAAGGGGTTTTTGTCACCCGCCCCGCGACCGGTCTCTTTTCTTAGAAACCGGGCCACAGTTTTCCCGACCTGTGGTTGGGCGGTCCCCCAAGGCAATTTAAATTTAAACACCCCGGGCCCGGTGGGGGCCCTTTTGGGAAGTGTGCCAAGAGGACCTTGGGGGGAAAAAGCCTGCACCCCATCCCCCGGGGTTTTGAAGAGCTGCGCCCGGGCCCGAGAGCCCCCGAACCCCCCAAAACATCCCCCCAGCTTTACCCCCGTACTGTCACAGTGGGGGGTATGGGGGCCTTTGGGCCTTTCTTACCCCAGTCCCTGTGTCGGTGGTGAAAAATTTGGCTTTTCCGGACCAGGTTTTCAACAAGCGTTGAAATTTTTTGATGACACGGTGGCCAGGCAGGGGCGGGCTTTTTCGGCAAAGAAAGCCCGCTCGGCATCTGGTATTTTGGGGGGAGGCGAGGGGCCCTGACGTGGGGGAACCCCATCTGTGTTTCCCCGGAGGGAAAGGCAACATTTCCCAAAGGGCCCAAAAACCTGGGAATGCCGACATTTAGGGTTTTGGGTTTTGGGGGTGGTTTGGGTTAAAGGTTTCTTTTTGCTCCCAAAAACCCGGAAAAACAGAAGGCTTGGGTGCTAAAAACTGGCCGCGGGGACGGGTGAAGGGTTTAAAAAAAGGGGGGAGGGGAAAAGGGGGAGGATGGGTCTCTGGGGGGGGCTGGTGGTACTCGGGCCGGGCGGTGGAGGCTGAAGGGAGGCTGAAACCCTGTCATGACTCTGAGAGAAATGGGCAGCGGGGACGTTGGGGGGTGGGGAGGAGGAGGAAAGGGGGGAGGGCAGGGGTTGACAGTGGTTGGAGGGGCCCGGGGGGTCGGTTTGCCTTTTTTGGCCCAAATGTTCCCCCCATTTCCCAAATCATGCATTGCGCATGTACTAGACAAGTTGGTGGGGGGTTAAAACCCTTAAGGGTTTTTGCCTTACTTATTCTTTTCGGGGAAAGCGGGATTGACCTCCTGGGTGAAACAGAGGTTGCTCAAAGAAGGCCCCGGGTTGAGGGTTTCCCGGACCTTTTTGATGGGGATAAGCGGGGGAGGGGGGTTTGCGCTGACCGGGGGCTGGCGGGAAACTTTTCCCCACTTCTGCGACTGCCCCCTCCCTTTTTGTGGCGGGGGCCCCAAATTTACACTACCCCATCGTTTTCCCCCTCTCCCACTTATGAAGCGTGCAAGCAAATTCTGCGGAAAAAACCGGATGGAACCGCAAATTTCCTCATCATCATCAAATCATCAACAAAAGGTGACTTTGGGGGTTTCCGACTTTTCATCCCGAAGCGCGGGCTACAAGCAAGGGGGAAATGCAAGGCGTTGCCCAACCGGCCCCGGGGTTTTTGCCGATTGACCCCTTCTTCACCTCCTCTGTTTGGGATCAGTAATGGGGTCAAGCAGACTAAATCATCCCCTTTTATCTTTTTAAAATGCCCCTTTTGACCCCAAACCCATTTTGTCATCAAAAAGGTCCTTCAGACAATGGATTATAAAAGGGTGGGGGGCAGAATTTACAAATTTTTCTGCTTTTTTGGTTTTGGGGGATGCTGATGAGCTATGACGCATTTGTGGGCCGTGAAGCGGGCGAGGAGGTAGACTCTTGATGCGGTTGCATTTAAAACCCCCTGGAAAGGGCAATTGGCGCGATGTTCGTTACTTAGATTCCCCAGGGGCCCCCACCCGCATGACAGGGAAAGGGCCTGAACTGACGATTTCCCCTGGCTTTCGTGTTTTCGCCAGCCCTGGAAAAAGGGGCACCTTCTTTTTCGTACCTCTACCTCCCTGTGCAACCCCCCCCTTTTCTCGCCTTCCCCCTGCCCTTTCGCTCCCGTTCGAAATATAAAAAAATTTTAGAAGGTATGGAATTTTTTGGAAAGTCCTTTATTAAAAAACGGCAAATACAGCTATTTTTCAAATCCTCTAAACAAAACAAAATTGCTGGATTCAAATTTAACTCAAGGTGTCAAACAAAAAATTGGGCTTGGGGAAAAGTCCAAAAAAACAAAAGTTTTTTTTGGGTTAAAAAGGTTTTTTTTTTGGGGATATAAAAATGGTTTAAAATTTGTGACCCCTTTCAAAAAAAAACCCCAAAATTTTTTTTGGGTTTTTATTTAATTAGGGGAAAAGTTTTTTTAAAAATTTACGTAGAAAGGCGTCAATGAACAATGCTGGGTGCGCAAAAGTTCCAAAAAAAACAGGGGTTTTTTTTTAACCCGGTTTTAAATTTTTTTTTTTGGGTTAAATTTAAAAAAAAAATCGGGAAAAAATTTTTTTTGCACCCTTTCAATTCACCCGTGGGGAATAAAAGAATTGCTGTTTTAAGATTTGTGATGCTGCGTAATGAAAAAATCGGGTGGCAAAAATCAAAAACAAGTAAATGTTATGTTTTTTTATAATAAACGGTATTTTTTTCACCTTTCAATTCCCTGTTGGGGAATTTTGAATTGCTGTTTTAAGATTTTTAAGTAGATGCTGCGTCAATGAACAATGCTTTGGGGGTGCAAAAATCAAAAAAATAAATTGGTTTTTTGTTTTGATAAAAAAAAATTTTTTTTCACCCTTTTAATTCACCTGTGGGGAATATAGAAAATTTCTGTTTTTAAAATTTGCGTAGATGCTGCGTCAATGAACAAAAGCTGGGGGCGGGAAAAGTAAAAAAAACGAACTTTGATGTTTTCGTACGATACACGGGTTTTTTGGCAACAAAAAACCTGTGCTGACTACAAGATTGCGGATTGTAATTTAACTGGCAAGGGGGGATTATCAACAGTAAAAGGTTTTTAATGGGTAAAATTTAAAATGAAAAAACCCATCTGAAATGTATTTTGATTTTTAAAAGTGGGGTTTTGCGCTAACAAAAAACCCGCAGTTTTCCCAGAAAAGATTGTACCCAAAATAATCAGGGTGCCCCTTTCCCGGGAAAAATTTTAAAAAGCAAATGTTAATAATAAAGATATTCCACTACAATGTCTACACAAAAACTTTGGGGAACTTTATCCAGTGTTCTTTAAGAAAGAGCTTGTCCCGTGTTTTGCCCCTGGGCCCCCTCCCCCTCGCTCCCACCGCCCTGAATTTACAGCGGTAGATGCTGCTTTAAAACTCTCTTGCTAACCTACATAAAATGTTCAAATCTCTAATCTAACTAAATTGGAAGGACCCACAGCTAAAAAGTAGAGGTTTCTGTGTGCAGAAATAGACTAATTTCGCTGAGCTGTTTGGCCACAGGCAGAGCGCAGGTCCTATCCCATGAGACGCTGAGAGACCTGAGGCTGAAACAGGAAACGCTGTTCTATGTAAAAGAGGTCATGTGATTTTTCCAGCCAATCGCAACCATACACACCCAGTCATGATGTCGCACACACATCTCACCCTACTCTATTCTGTAATCTATTTGTGGCCCCAAAAATTAAGGAAGCCCCGAAAAAGGCGCGATCTTAATAGATGATGCACAGATTTTAACCTTAATTATCGCATGATCTGGAAATTTCATCACCTTTAAAAACCTTGCCGATTTCAACTTTGTCGATAAAAATCGCTCAACACTAATTGCTACCTTCTGATAGCCATAACCCTTTTATTTTTCCGTATACAGAGATGTGTAAGGGTTTATATATTTTTGTATTATGGACTGACGTTTTAATTGGCACCACTTTGGTGTTTATACGATTTTTTGAACGCTTTTTATTCCATTTTATGTGCTGCGGGATGAACAAAAATCTCAATCCTGTGACTGTTTTTTTACGGCGTTCACCGTGTGGGTTAGTTATCATGACATATTTATAGGGTGGGTCATTACGCACATGGCACTTTGAAATATGTGTACTTTATATCTTTTTATTTTATTTTTCGTGTTTGTGTTTTACTTTTTTTTACTTTTTCACATTTTTTTCACTTTTCCCCATAGTTGATTTGTATTAGCGATCTTCAGATCGCTGTTACAAGGCAGTCCAGTACACAACATTGCTGCTGTATACTAGTCTCCATGGTGACTGTCAATCACCATGCCCACAATGCATTGCGGGTCTGGTGATGTCACAAGACAACCCGGATGCTTTAGTAAAGCATCCCAGCTGTCGAGTAAGAGATCAGTAGCGGCGCTGAGCTCACTCCTTCTGCCTGTAACTTCACTATCACGGCCATGATAAGTCGTGACACCAAAAGGTTAATCACCCGCTCATTCCAGCCGCGGGTGATGCGGCATGATGCCAGCGGTAATATACCACTGGTCCCATGCCACGATCTTGACAGCTCCAATTGTGAGCTCGCAAGTTCGCCATGACGTACTCATACGTCAATTTACGGGAACCCCTACCCGACCTTGACGTATGGGTACGTCAAATGTCGATAAGGGGTTAAAGATTCGTACGAAAAAGAAAAACAAACTTTGAACCACAGGCACATCCTTTTCACATTCCTTTTCTCTTTTTGTCAATACTGCAATATTAAAGTCTTCCTGTGTGGATTAAGTTTTGGGAAAAAAAGAAACCTCTTCCTTTAGAAAGTAAAAAATTCCATCATGTAGTAAGGAAAAATAAAAAGGCTATCTCAAAAGGCTCCTCTGAAAAGGCTTTTTTAAACTCCTCAATACAGCTACTCTTCCCTGTAAGCCTGCTGTAAGCAATGTAGCTTTTTAAAAAGCCTTGTTCACTTGACAAATTTCTGCCATAGATGTTTATTTCTTGTGCATCAGATTTGCCATGGTTTTGAACCTAGATAAGCCTCACTAATATAGCTAATCCATATTTGTCTACCAAACACAGAATCCACTAGGAAATCGCATCAATAAGCAACTTTCCATTATTTTTTTTTCTGCACCACAGATTTACAAATCTGCCTCAGAAAAGTAGTTCGAAAGGGAACAGCAAAAATCCCGAAAAAGGCCTAAGTGCTTTTGCCCTCTTGTTGGGAAAGGGGTCCGAATGGAAGGGGTTTTGGGAAAATTTAAAAAGGTATCCAAAACTTGGGCACATTATACTACCCTATATACTCGGATAACCGACCTAATAAACCCAGGGACCTACTTTTTCCACAAAAAAAGGATGGGAAAAAGCAGCGGGTATGGACATTTCAAAAATGAAAGGAACCAATAAAATTACATGGGGAGATATAGGCAGATTTAAAATCCCCAAACTAGTTATAGGCAGGTTAAGTCTCTATAGGCAGGTTTTTGCCCCCATAGGCAGGTTATAGGGAGGGTTTTTGTCCCCATAGGCAGGTTTTTTGCAGGTTTATTCCCCCAAAGTATTTTTTAGCCCGGGCTATGCCCCCTTAGATAGTTTTAGGAGGGTTATGTCCCCCTAATAATTTTAGGGAGGGTTGTTCCCATAGATATTATAGGGAGGGTTATGTTCCCATAGATAGTTTTAGGCAGGGGATAGCAGGGTTATTTAAAAAAAAAAAAAATACAAGTACGGTACTTACCTCACTCCCTCGCCGCTCCGCCTTCCGGGCACTCCGCTCCGTTTTCTCGCCAGCACAGAGCGTGTGAGGTCATCAGGCCGCGCAGGCAGCGTGATGACATGCATGCTGCCTGTGCCAGAAACTCCAGATAGCCGCGAGTTTGCGGCCGGCCGGAATCCTCTGCAGAGCAGGGAGCGCTCACTCTTTGCTCCGCAGTGATATCTCTTCACCTGTTGGCGCTCCTAGAGGAGTCGCATACAGGTGAAGAGATCGCCGACAGTGCCCAGGCCACTGAAGTGCCCGGACGCTGTCGGCTGTACTCGGCATTCAGCTATATGCGCTCCCTGAGGAGTCACGTAGAGCTGAAATGTCCCTGCCAGCGCCGGGCCATCGCAGTGCCTGATTTTCCACAGTGACTCTAAAGTAATAAGCCAAGTTCGGAATTTTCAGCACATTTTTGTGCTGAAAAACTGGTTATACCAGTAATTTTCGGAAATCCAAAATTTTTTAAACAAAATTTAATTAAAAGTAATTAAACAATAATTAATTTATGACCTATTCTATTTTGCTTTTTGTTTGTTTTTTTTCAGGAAAATAGCTGTAAATGGGCTTCATGGAACAATAGTATTTTTTTAAGGTACCATATAATGTATTGGAAAAACAAACGTAAATTGTTTGTGGGATGGAATGAAACAAAATACAATTGCACCATTTATTGTCGGATCTAATTTTTACAAAGTTCACCATGATTTAAACTTTATTCTGCAGGTAAGTATAATTCTGACAATAATTTGTCATTGTAACATTCACCTAATACACCTTCCCACTGACAGGGTAACAGAGACAGTACCCTTTGAGGATCCTGAATCTGATATTGAACACACTTTGGGAGACATGTATAGAACTAGGCGGATCGAAGTGCATTTTCTCATCTATTTTTCAGTGTCAAATGCATCTGAATATATGAAAATGGTTTTTGTGCATTCATAAGTTCATCGTACCTTGCCTATGTGTTTGCCGCATTATGGAACTTAGGCGCATAAGGAATGCGCAGAAAAAACACATACAAAAAATGGGACATTACTTACTCAAAAAAACACACTGCAATTTTTGGGGCATATTCACAGCTCAATGGCTGGACTAGACTGAACCCAGCAGCAGGCAACTCTGGCCTACATGCTACCGGGGAAAAATGTACAGGTAATTGTAAAAAGCCAAGCCACATATCCCATTTGCTGGGGGAAAACAATAGATGATAAAAAACTGCACATTAGTTTAATAATTCTTCACACCAGAATGCAGAAAAGCCACAGTATAATGCATGAGGAGATTGCTCAAATGCAAATATACCAATAAAGAAACCCAACTCACTTTACCCTTAGTGCATGAGGGGGGGTGGTTGCTGGTACTACAGTTGCATGTAAATAAGGTGATACAACAGGGTGCCATAAATACAGATACGTGTGGTGCACCATGCTGGCTTACACCCTATTAGTGAAACCCATACTATTTAGGCGGGCTGCCCAGCACTTTCTGGGTGTCCAACACAAAACACAGACATCCTCCACTCTCCATCACTGTTGGGCAGATAAAAAATATCACATACTGGAAAAATGTTTATTTATTTATTTTTTTTTAAATGAGGTATTAGTTGGTACAGGGGCCCCAATACGCAAGATCACAACCGGCATCAACGGTCCTCACGCCTTATTTATATGCAACTGTAGTACCAGCAACCACCCCCCTCATGCACTGAGGGCATGTGAGGGGTTGTTTTATTGGTATATTTGCATTTGAGCAATCTCCCCATGCATTATACTGTGGCTTTTCTGCATTCTGGTGTGAACAGGTATTAAACTAATGTGCTGTTTTTTATCATCTAATTGTTCCCCTTGCAGTGGGATATGTGAGCTGCTTCTTAGCAATTAGCTGCATCTGTAAATTTTTCTCAGGTAGCATATAGGCCAGAGTTGCCTACTGCTGGGTTCAGTCTAGTCCAGCCACTGAGCTGTGAAGATGCCCCAAAAATTGCATAAGTAAAGCGTCAAACATGTATAAAGACTATAGATAGGAAATAAAAGAAAAGTAATTAGAATCGTATGTCACTGAATAGAAACTATGGTACTGATGTTGTTTGGTGGACCACAGGTCCCAGCAAGACCTGTGGTGTGTTGGCTTTTACTGTATGTAGAATAAAGGGGGAGAGCAGCAAAAATACCTTTCAAATTTAATGTAGTAAAAATTTAAAATATAAGAATCTGAACAACATTGTCAGTGGGTTATTTAATGTAAAATTAGTTTTAGATTCTCTTAATTTTAAATAAATTTTATAGGAGATATTTTTATATTTTTGGGATATTATATATTTTAATATTAATTTTATACAATAACATTTTTTATTACATTTAAATAATATAATTTTATATGGTTTGATAATTCTCATGAATTACTTTTTATTATTGTACTAGTATAAGTTAAGAAATATTGGACCTTTTTTTCCCTAACAGCAAATCTATCTCCACTTCAACTCCTCAGGCTCAGACAGACCACATTAAAATAGGTCTGCCCGTTCGAGCAGTAATGCGCCTAGTTTTGGTGAACCACATTCATATATGTTTCTAATATTACCCCAGTACACCCCCCCATGTTAGGTGCATTAAAAGTGTCGAATCTTATGAACAATGCGCCTAACACATTCGTTAGGCGCATTACACATCGCAGCTGGCTCACTTTGGCGAATTTTACGGCAGAAAAGGGTGAAAAACCCAATCATACATGTCTCCTTTAGTGATCCCATGACATATCAATACGTCATGCCTTGTAAGCCCCGGTTCACATGGCTTATTCAAGCCGGAATTGCGAGCCGGATTGCGCTCGCAATTCCGGCTTGAATAAGGGGCGGGGTGGGGGTGGGCGGGGGCGCGGCCCGCCGGCCCCATAGACTTCCATTATCCACGGCGCGTATTGTGCCTGGATAATGTGCATGTCAGTTTCTCCCCGCCCGGCGGATTCACCGAGCGGAGATGAGCGCGGAATCCACTGTTCTCTATGAGAACTGTGGATTACCGTAATTACTGCGACGGATTGGCGCCGTACTGCAGCGCAAATCCGACGCACAGTACGGCGCCAATCTGTGCCAAAATAAGACTATGAACGGCCCCTTATAGGATAAAATTTAGCCTTTTGGTTATATTCATCACATGACACATTGTTTTCTGCTCCTGCAAGTCCAGGAACTGATGGGAATTGAGATAAGGTCAGGAGAAGCATTTAAGTGTACATTACAATGTTATTTTTCAGGTTTCAAGGGGATTTTAAGAAGATTTCCAGGTATTCAAGTATACTGAGCACACTGTATTAACCAAAAAAAGTATAAACCATAAAAACAAAGAATTACGAGATATTACTCCACTATCCAGCATCTATTGCAGGCATCATTGTTATTCTTTCCTACAGAGACTGATGGGAAGAGGTGCTGTGTGTTAGGCTATGTCTACACAGCTAAGTTATTATACAGATGGAAATACGACAGTATTTTATATTTTTTAGCGTTTTGTGCACAAAAAGCACAGTCAGATTTTGGATTGACCACAGCCCCTTATATTGAGGCTATGGGAATCCAACAGGAATCCGGCAGAAGAGAAAACATGTTCTCTCTTCCGCCGGATGGGCAGCGGGTTTGAAATGCTCAGTAAAAAATCCATGCTGTGTACAGTAGACTACACTATAGTGTAGACTACTATTGACATCAATATAGCACAGGTTAGAGTCAGATTTTCCATAGCCTTAAGAGAACTCAGTGTTTTCTAAGGGAGTTTCTTAGGGAAGAAGAGGATTGCAGTAAGAGAAGACATTTGCTCAGACACACTGAAAAAAAAATAAAAATGTGCATAGTGTCATTTAACTTTTGCTTGAAAGCATTCTGGAAATCTGTTGCTTTACATATATTATTGGAATGGAGGGAACAAAAGCAGTCAGAAAAATTTCCTTTTATCTTAAAAAGTTTTTTATTACTTTCGAAAAAAATATTCAGGTATTCATGTGCATTCAGCATATTAAAGAGTAAAAACAGTATAAAAATATACATAGTTTTCAACCTCTTTTCATTTAGCCTTCTGGATAAAACCATCACAAGAAACATTTGTCTAGATTCTTGATTAATTCTGAAAGTTATAAAACAAAAATGTATATGTTCCCTGGAATGCTCCAGGTGTGATTGCACAATTGATAGCAAGATGTGTATGGAAATCACTGAATCCCTACAGTTAATCCACATGCAAATGTCTGTAAATAATGTTTTGGCCTCAGCTCAGCTCCTCAACATTATGAATTCATCACAGATTTTTGCAGCTGTGCATCTTTTTACTTACATTTTCATTTAACAAGCAGCAAAAAAATATTGTGGCACAAAGATGCTTTCTGTGATCATTGCATTAACTTCTCAAAGCCCATGACCAGTGTTAACAGCCAAAATTATTGCTTGACAGGCTGTCAGGGAATATAAAGAATACTCTTACCACCTGCTCTTCACTAAAATTAAACTATGCAAACACCTAGCTCTCTGTCTGCATATAACATGCAGTCTTGTGGTTTACGTTTGAAAACAAATATATTGTATGTAAAGGGAACCTGTCATGTTGTTTATGCTACCCCATCTAAGTGTTGGATATGATAGAGGGAAACGTCTGAGCTCTTTGATATGTAGGTTTTTATGATTAGATGCAAAATTTCTGAGTAAAAAGCTGAATTAATTCTGACAGGCTCCCTAAAAAAGAAAGTGAAAGTACTGCTTACCCTTCCCACATAGGGCCGGTTCACATGGCTAATTCAAGCGTAATTGCGGGACAGATTTCGCTCGCAATTACGGCTTGAGTAAGGGGCAGGGGCGCTGCCCGTCGGTCCCATAGATTTTCATTATCCACGGCGCGTATCCCGCCAGAATAATGAACATGTCACTTTCTCCCCGCCCGGTGGATTCGCCGAGCGGGCAGGTGAGACGGAATCCATAGTTCTCTATGAGAACTGTGGATTACCGTAATGGCTGGGACGTATTCCAGCCGTATTGCAGCACAGTACGGCGTGCAATACGGCTGCAATCCGTCCCTGCAATAAGCCGCGTGAACGGCCCTGTACAGTGACTGAGTTTACTCTCTACATACAGTGATACAGGGATCACTATACGAGCGCGGAGTAAGCAAGATTTTCACTATCTTTTGAGGAGTCTTGTATTGAGGTCAGTGGTTAGCCCTGCTGTCTTGAAGTTCTAGGGTTTTGGGTTCAAATCCCGCTTAAGAAAGTTTGTATACTTTCCCTATTTTTGCTTGTTTCCCCCAGCTTCTCAAGTTATCCCACACTTCAGAAATACACACCAACAGGTTAATCTGGAATTCAGATTGTGAGCCCTAATGGGGGCAGGTACCGATATGAATAATGACAATCTCTGTACAGTGCTCCGGAATATAATGGTGCTATTTAAATGAAATAAATAACTAGAATTTAGGTAATACAACCTATACCAAGGGAAATGTTACACAACATACATTTCTTACAGAAAAAAAATATATATTCCAGAATACAGGGCATAAATTCAAAGTATAATCATTCTAGCTACATAACCTTGATCCTAGCTACGTGTTTTTTCCACACAAATTGCACACAGGACACAGGCTTATAATTGACATGTCATGATGCCATTTAAATATATTGTTTTAAAAAATAGATTTTGGGAAAAAGGTGCAGTTCATCTATTAATCCCCAACATTCATGCTCTTCTAGCTTTTGGTGCGCCTTGCCGATGATTCCATGTTTATTGGTCAAATGACACTGCAGCCAATTACTAACCTCAGGGATGATGTGTTATTCATACAAGCAGAAACCGCTATGGCTGGTAGTTGGATGCAGCATCATATGGCTGTTCCAGGTGATGTTATCCATGGGGAGCATCGAGGGTAAGGCATTGACTGGCAGTAGCTCTGGAACACCAACGGCCTCACAGATGAGTTAAGGGGTTTTCTCATCAGGCTGTTTCACAGCCAAATTCAGGCCTCCTCTTCAGTCTGTGGATGCTTCTATAGGACTGTATGACATTTCAGTTCTGCTTTTCCTAGTTGAGGGACATTGGTGATATAAGGGTTTAAAAAGCAGGACAGAAAGCAGAGCACTAAAAGGTTAAAGTTTTTCAGTAAGAAACATAAACAAGGTCATGTGCTACTAATAAGACACAGCAGGGAGTGACATCACCGTTAGCTCGTCGGCCCCATAGACTTTCATTATCCACGGCAAGCGGGGAGAGGAGACAGAATCCATAGTTCTCTATGAGAACTGTGGGTTACCGTAATGACAGGGACCAATTTCAGCCATATTTGAGCGCAGTACGGCGCGCAATACGGACTGAAATCCGTCCCAAAATCAGCCATGTGAACAGCCTAAGAGGCAGCAGGAGATCCAGGTAAGAAAGGAACGAGCCGTCAGGCAGCTGTGCAGAAACAGCAGATACAATGCAGTGGCTAGCTTTGTGAGCTACATTAGGTTAAAGGTTAGAAAGGTTACAGAGGACCTCTCTGTGACTGTACAATTGCTGATGTGGCTGAATGCTGACGTGGCGATAATCGAAGTGGATTTCAAGCTCAACTGCTGGAGAACTGAAGTAAATACCTCATAGACCCAAGAACATTGTTGTGTGTCTGAAGTTATTTACTGCCGGTGCACTACCCAGACCACACTTCTCCCCACAATGCTTAAAGAACCCAAGCAAGCAAAGGGTGGCTGCTATGGGAAACGGGTGGATGCTGTCAAGGCGCCACCATAGCCACCTCCTCTGCTCAAGTCCTTTTACAGTCCCATAGTGTGAAAAGTGAAAAAAAGAAATAAAAAGTAAAAGTGTAAATAAAAAATGCAGTAAAACATGCACACCTCCCTTTATCCATTACAAATACCAATCACCCCAAAAAAGATTCAAATTAAAAAAAGTGTACATATTTGGTATCGCCACGTGCATTTCGACCTATCCTATAAATCGGTCATGTTACTTTACCAGTACGGTGAACACTGTAAAGAAATAATAAACAAAACAATGGCAAAATTAAAATTTTTGCTTATCCCCCTGGACATAAAATGGAATAAAGGAAGATCAAAAAGTCATAAAATGGCAAAGTGGTAACTATGAAAACATTAGTTTGTTCCACAAATAAAAAGACCTTACACAACTATGTATATGGAAAAATAAAGAAATTATTGCTATCAGAGGATTGTGATGCATAAATATTGTTTTACACAATAAAAACATGTTTTGTCTTTTTTTTTAAATTACTACAACATTAAAAAACAGTATGAATTGGGTATCGACACAATTGTATCATCAAGCAGAGTAAAACTAGTATGTCATGTGTACTGCACGGTGAGCGCTGTAAAAATAAATATAAAAAACACTACCTAGATTGCTGTATTTTCTTCACCCTGCCTTCCAGAAATGGATTCAAAGGTGATCAAAAAGTCATGTGTCCCCAAAAATTATACCAATAAAAATGTCAACTCAAGCTGGAAAAAACAAACCCCCATACAGCTCAGTTCACAGAAAAATCTAAAAGTTTTGGCTCTAAGTCCATGGTATAAGCAAAAACGTGTTTTCTTTTCTAAATAAAAGTGTTTTTATTGTATAAAAGCAGTAAAACGTGAAAAAAAATATACAAATTGCATATCGCTGTAATCGTATCATCATGCTGAGTAAAGCTAGCATATCATTTATACCATACCGTGACCACTGTAAAAATAAAAAACACTGGCACTCTCCAATGGCTTTTTTATTATATCAAGAATGCTGCAATTTTTTGCAATAGACTACACTTTGGTTTATGGCATTTAAGGAGTTGGCAGTATTCTCTTCAAAATATAACATATTCTATGTATTGCATTTTTCCTGGCATTTTTCTTATAGGCTTCTTTTAGAAATAAGAGTTTTTATAGTCTATAGAACGTAGGTTTATAGATGATTGATTCTGTGTTACTGAACATATTTCAAACCACAGCTGCTTTTAAATTATGAAAGCTTCAAACCTGAAATCTAAAATTGGTTTCGATGATTTCTATTGTGAAAGTGAAACGGTAGACTTATAGATCACTGACAAATGGGTGACCAACATTAGCTGTAAATATTATATACTGATAAAATTCACAAAACTCCGAGCAACCAGCCTAATAGAAATTAAAAGATAGCAAAGTCCAGATAAATAGTTTTAAACTGACAACTATATACATAAATGAAGACATATTAAGATAAAGTCAAAGAATATTGTATATATTACAGTTCGTATTGATGATCCAGAATTCCAACGATTTATTCTAATAGTCCACCAGTAAATGAAAAATTGTGTCTAGACTAGGCCTTATCAAAAAGAAACTCCCCCTGCCTATACAAAAAAGGACCATCACCGAAAAGGGCGACCCCACCCTTTGGAGGCTATCCCTGGGCTAGCCAGACTATAGATAAATGTGTCTTGCAATCAGAATAAAATATGACTTCATCAAAAATCAGACTAAAATCTTTATTAAAAATGTCAGTTACAATAGGACAACCCAAACCCGTTTCATCATTTCTATGAATGTGGCTCAGCAGGGGGAGTTTCTTTTACATAGTTATATGTGTCTAGACACAATTTTTCATTTATTGGTGGACTTCTGGTTCATTAATATGGACTGTGTATCAAGGACATTACATGAGTTGACACAGTAATGCTGTTGCTATTTATGATACAAATGATGCTCATTGATTTTATCCTTATATGTCTTCATCTGTGTATATATTTAGCATTTAAGATTCATTCATTATTACTATTTGTAGCGAGTGGAACCGCGCCAGTCTGCGGGGTCGCAGGCGCACCCGTGCCCTTTCCCTGGGGTGCCTGCCAGGGTCCGGTAGCGCTGCTGGCTGCGGAACGAGCTGCAGGCGCACTCGCTCTGAGTACTTACCAGACCGCGCTCCTGTCCAGTCCACGCCCTCAGCCGGCCGAGGCGCGCGCCCGATCTCTAGGTCGCGTGCGCTTGTTGTTGTAAATTTAAAGGGCTAGCGCGTCGGTAATTGGCTAATTGCCGGGCGCTGCGCCTATATATTGGTTCAGTCCATGGTACTTCCTTGCTGGATCTATGTTGCCTCGTGCCTTAGAAAAAGCATTCCTTAAGTGTGTTCTTGCCTTGCCGTGTACCCGACCTCTTGCTACGTTTCTCGACTCCGAATCTCTGCTGCCTGCCCTGACCTTCCTGCCTGCCCATGACTACAGTTCTCGTCTCACGATTCTGTACCTCGCTGCACCTCGGCCGCCACCGCTTGCCCGCTGCGTCAGGGGTAATGACCTGATAGGCTCCTGCCGCAGCAAGTCCATCCCGCTTTACAGCGGGCTCTGGTGAAAACCGGGACCTACTTAGACTTCGCTCCCTGGCGTGGATGATGCCACCGCTTGCGGTGGTCCAGTGGATCCACTAACCTGGCCGTTATATTAATATTATTATTATTATTATTATTATTATTATTATTATTATTATTATTATTATTTATTTTAAAGTGCCATTAATTCCAGAGCTCAAAGGGTTTACATACAAAACATATGTCAAACAAGTACAATGGTAACAAATGATGAACAACTGGCACAGAGGGAGAAAGGACCCTGCCTGCGAAGGCTTACAATCTACAAGGAAGGTGGAAAGAGACAGAAGGTGAGGGGCAGACATGTGTGTGGGGTGGAGAAATGGCAGCGTGGTTATTGTAGGTTATAGGCTGTCCTGAAGAGGTGTGTTTTCAGGTTGCTTTTGATGGTACTGAAAGGGGAGGAGAGTCTGATGTGTTGGGGAGTAAGTTCCAGAGTATAGGGGAACCGTGGGAGAAGTCTTGGAGATTGTTGTGTGTCATTCAGGCAGTAGAGTTGAGGATCGTTTGAAGGGAAGCAAATGGGACGCCACAGAGAAGGGATGCCAGAGACGGGAGGCCACAGAGAAGGGTGTTGCAGTAGTATACGCGAGAGATGACAAGAGCATGGACCAGCATTTTTGCAGCATTACAGTTGAGGAATGAGCGCATTCGGAAAATATTTTTCAGATGGAGGCAGCAGGCTGAGGTAAAGGCTTGGATATGTGGTTTGAAAACAGAGACCAGTCATAGGCAGTGGACTTGCAGGACTGGTAAGAGGGTGAAGCCATTGACCGTGATAGAGAGTTCAAGTGGGGCAATAGAGTGGGATGGTTTAAAGATGATAAATTTAGTTTTAGGAGACGGGAGGAAAAGAAGTAGGATATGGACAATAGACAGTCTGGGATGCGGGAGAGCAGGGAGTTAACATCTGGGCCGAAGATGTAAAGTTGGTTGTCGTCAGCATACAGTTGTTACTGAAAGCTATGTGATTTATGGGTCCTTTGCTATCTTTTGATTTTGGTTTTTGGGAGGTTATGTGTTGCTTTTTAGAGATACGTAATAAAAATTATTTTTTAGCCTTTTTTATGTCAGTAAATGAAAAGCACTGTAGAAAAGGATAACCTGTTAAAGGAGCGCAGCTAACCTGTGAGGTATTTTATTAACTGATTCCAATGACAGCCATTGCTGTGACTGTACCTCTACAAAATGTTTTATGCTGTAGAATCATAGCAAGAAGTATCTACAAAATAATATTAATATGTATGTAGCTGCATAAAACATCTGCATCCAGTCTGTTGACAGTTTTGGGAACAGGAATGAAATATTCCTTTAAGGCATATTGGTTCCTACTTTACAGGTTCTAAAGCCTTCATCAATATTGAAACAAAGCTTTAAAATGTCCCATAGCCCTCCATCCACATCTTTCCCTAAACTTGGTTGAACTTGATGGACATATGTCTTTTTTCAACTGTACTAATGATGTAGCTGTGTAACATTTATGTAGACAAAATCCTTATAAAAATTGTAAAATGGTGTACAAAGATAAAACTATAGTTTAAAAAGAATGTTTACACATTAAATGAGGTTTATTCACTACAGACAGTGATGGCACTGGTACCTAATAGACTGGGTCCCACCTCTGGGATCTACACCTATCTCCTGAATGAGCCCCGAAACCTATCAGTTCTAAACTGAATGGTGGTTGGGACTCTCCTATAGACATGAATGGGAGTTCCGAGTTTAGCTGAATGGCAACAGTTCTTTTAATCTGATACAAAGTTGAAAAGCCCATGCATGGTCATACAGTTACTTTAAATGATAATATTATATCTGCCTGCAAAGATCAACATAGGTAGCTTAGGAGCTTATAAATGTTCAATATATAATTTGTACATATTGAGCTCTCATTCTCCCTCCTATTGGTGGCAGACAGCAAGAACAATTGTGTTATTTAACTCTTTTTCTATGCACGGAGTTCTATTATAAAGATATATAATAACACCTATATGGTGCCCTCCCCAAGGAGAGATATTCCTTTTCTGAGCCACTCATTGACTCCTACCCAGCCAGCCAGCAAACTCTGCTCTGCACTGATGAGGGGCAAAACCCCAAAACAGCTGTATGAAGAGGAGTTCTGCTGACTTGGCTAACATCCGTTTTGCTTTCCAAAGACTCAGTGAGTCAGAAGCATATTGAGGATTTGTTACATCCAGCAGAGGATGTTCGAGCTTCCAACTCTTTTCCCATAATGCCTTGTGATATAAAGATATATTATGAAAATAATCAACACAAAATAAAATATGTGTAAAATATATTTTGTATTAATGCATTTGTTTAAATATTAGAAATGACTACTGTACAGTACAGTACAGTACAATACTGTACAGTACACTATCAATGTCAAAGTATTTTTATTATTATTAATATAAAGCTATGCTTATCATATAAAAATATATATGAAAACATAAAAGGAATATTTGGTGCAGTCTACTGCATTAAGGATTTCCCTTGATAGTGGTCAACAGAAAAGACATATGTTTATGTAGTGTTTATTTGATAAAACAGGATTTCCTTCTGCTGATAATGTACTACAGTGTATTCATGCTCCGTAGAAATAAAATATGCAGAGTGTATTAAAAGCAAGACATTCAACTTTTTTAATTATGTACAAAATAAGATCTTGTAACTATGATTAAAACCCTGCGTATGGTGATGTATGGTAAAAGTCATTTATCACTTCCAAATCATGTTAAGCAAAATAGCAGTTTGTGTTATTTATCAACGTAACAAGTAAAGTTTGAATTGAGTGCATTTTAATGGGAACATATTAACACTTAATAGCATAATATCAATATTTGCCTTGCAGGAAAGAAATAGACATTTATTTTAGTTGACATTATTGTGATACATATAGGAGATTTAAAAAGGGTAGGTAAAATGTGAACAATGAAATTACCTCGTTAAATTTTTAATGCAAAAATCCCATGGTAAACAGATATTCTTTGTAGTTGAAAGTAGATCTTCGTGCTTAAGTAGAACAATACATAACATCATCACCATCCAACCATATAGTCCCCTTTTTCTATATAGCTACTTCAAAATGTATTCACTAACATATTAACTTATTCCTCACTGCTGATTTGCAGAGAAGAAAATGTATATCTACAGGGATGTAACTTTGAGAAGTTTGGGCCTTAAGAAACATGGCCCCAACCACAAAACGTTTACCAGGATTTTAATATGCAGGGTTATAGACAAAAACAAGGAGTGACTACCCCACCATAGATATCACCCTCATATGTACCAAACAAACCTATATACAAAGACAACATTTCCAATATGTACTACATTTGGTGAGATTTACCCCAGAGTAACCCCAAATTACCCCATTTAATGATGAATGAAACCCCCATATATTATGAATAAAGTCAGTATACAAAGAAAAATTTACCATTTTAGGGTATATACCAGTGTATACAGGACCTAAGACTGTAATTCCCCCCCAACATGACCATATAGTGGTAGATAAGGGATACAGGCTTGCAGATGTATCAAACCCACCATCGTGCCCAGATAGTTTTATTCCAGTTAATAGTTCCCCTACAGATGTATATTACCCCCATACAGTGACCATATGTGGTAGTCACCGTGTACACAGATATATAAATTTTACAGTCGTTAATCTTGTGATACAAGCAAATTTCTCGATGAGTTTTTGATTTCCCCTTTTGTTCTACTCCAGTGAACCACTGTGATGATTCTCCCGGCCACCACTCGTCCCTGCAGATTTGGCACAAATATTTTGAGAACCCTCATTTTTTCCATCTTCACCCCCCGCCTCCACCTTTGAAAATTTCCAAGAGTGGCGAGCGGGCACAGGCCAGAAAAAGGCACGTCCCATAGGGGGGGGGGGAACGAGGTTAAACCCCCTTGGGGAGATTGTGTTACGCTAGGGCCCCTGTACCCCTCAGTATCATGTTAATTTAGACCCGATTAATTGGTTGGTAGGCCTAGGTGGTATTTTGGAAAGGCCCCAAAAATTAGGTAGGTAGGTAGGTAGGCAGTACAAAGCCCCAGGTGATGGTAGGTAGATTGGGCCCGTTAGGTGGGCGTATTGGCAGGTTTCCCGGTAGGTAGGCTACAGGGGGGTAATAGAGGCCCCAGGTAGGCGTATTTAGGGGTCAGTTAGGTAAGAAACCAAGGTAGGTGGAAGCCCCGGTAGTTAAATAGGGATAGATGGGGGCCCCCCCGGGAGGCTAAGGGGGGCCCCCTTTTGATAGGCAAAGTTTAGGTAGGGGTATATGAAGCTCTATGGAGGCAGGCATAAAATTTGGGGTTATAGGGCCTATGGATGAAGGTAGGGTTTAGGTGGGTTGGGGGCCATATAAAGTAGGGAAACGGCAGGTTTAGGTGGGTATAAGGGCCATATAGGTAGAAAAGGGAGGGGGTTTTGGTAGATAGGGGCCATAGGGGGGCAGGGAAGTTTAGGTGGGTTATAGGGACCATGTGGGTAGGCAGGCAGGGTTTTAGGGAGCCATAGGGGTCCCATATAGGAAGGTATGCAGGGTTTAGGTAGCTATGGGGGCAGATAGGTAGGAAGGTAGGGTTTGGGGGGGTCCCCTTAGGTAGGGGGCAGGGTTTGGGAGGGTATGTGGCCAATAGGTAGGAAGGAGGATTTAGATAACTAAGGGGGCCCCATATAAGTAGGCCAAAGGGGGTTTGGTAGGGTTTAAGGGTTTAAAAAGGGAGAAGGGCGGGTTTAGGTAGCTATGGGGCCCCCAATTTGGGGTAGAGCAGGGTTAGCCAGGTATGGGGCCCATATGGGAGGTTGGGTTTTTCAAAGGCTTCATTAATGTTAAAAAAGTAAGCACTAGCTAACTTACCTTTCTCTAGATTCCGGCCAGCCAGTTTCTGTGCTCGATGCGGCAGCTTGATGACAGGACAACATCTCCCCGCCCATGTCGGAACTCTGGTTTGGTACCTGGTAGGCTTAAGGCCTAAAGCCTTAGGAATACCAGGCAGATTAGCAAAATGGAGTACCAGCGGTGTTCCACTCTGCTAAGACTAAGCAGTCCTGCCTTTGATCACTTGGGACAGAAGGCCAAGGCGTTCAGAGGCAGGATGCGCCGGGTCCCGCAGATCCAACCCACCTGCAGTGAACTGTTATGTTCATTGCCAGCGGACACAAGAGCGAAATTACTAGGAGGAGAAGAACACTAGCAGCTGCTATGGGGGTTTGGGCCCCCCAGGAGGCATCAGGTGAAAAAAGATCCACTGTGGGCAGAGGCGAGTGCCCCCCCTGTCGCAGTGGATTCCGGGTGGCCCCAAGCAGACTGCGGCCCCCCCCAAGTTTCCGGCAAGGGAGCGGGGGTTACCCGCGCATGCCGGGTGATGACATCACCCTGCCCCCCCTCAAGACGGAGGGGGGCGCCCGGGGGGCCGGCAGCGAGGGAGTGAGGTAAGTGTTTGTTTTGTTTTTTTTAAACCCCGCCCATACCCTGCCTTTGAGACAATCCTGCCTATCCCTGCTATAGAACATATACCTCCCTATACCCGCCTATGAAAATATCCCTGCCAAAACCCTCCTATAAAGACTTACCTTCCTTTAACTCCCCAAAGAGAATATCCCTGCTTACCCCCTGCCTATAAAGACTATACCCTATACCTGCCTAAAAGGGAAATATACCTCCCTATCCCCGCTATAAGAACAAAACCCGCCTTCCCCGCCTAAAACCCCCTATAGAGACATTATGCCTTCCCTGCCTTTAGGACTTTTATATCTGCCTAAAAGAGACAATACCTGCCTTTCCCCTGCCTATAGAGACATATCCCTGCCTAACCCTGCCTAAACCTGTCTATTATCCCGCCTGCAACCCCCTATGAGGGACATATATTCCCCTATGGGGGATATATCCCTCCCTAAAAAGGACATATAGCTTACGGACCTATATCCCTAAAAACCTCCCTAGTGGGCCATCCCTGCCTAGGGGGGGAAAAAAAACCCCTATCCTGCTATGGAGGACTTTTCCTGTTACTCCCTTGGGGATTTATTAAACTGCTAACCTCCCTATGGGGTAATTAAATGCCTATCCCTCCCTTGGGGACTTAAACGCCTATACTGCTAGGGGAAATTAAACTCCTATTTTATTTTATTGGTATCCATTTTTATTTTTAAAAATTTACCAGTACCCCGCTGCTTTTTCCATCTAGGCTTATATTAGGTCAATATTTTTTCCCATTTTTTGTGGCAAAAGTAGGTGCCTCGGCTTATACTCGAGTATATACGGTATGTATCAACAGAGAAAAATGCATTACTACACATAAAGGGGTTTTCTACCCTTAAATAAAAAAAAAAAAAAAGCCTTGCCAATATCACAAAATAAGAAAAAATTTCTTGACCCAGAAAAAAAGGTCTGGGGGGATCCATTGTTTTTTTGCGCTTCACTGATACTCATTCTATACTAATCAGTGGTCAATCCATATTTTGGGTTTTTACAGCTTAGCAATGGGAGTCAATAATACTGCACATAACTGCTGAAGCCACTGATTGGTTATAATGGTCATGTACCAGACCGAAAAAAAGACTAAAGACTCAGTATCCTGGGAGTCCCCCCCATATCAAGTGTGGTCACATAAGCTTCAAGTATACCCACAATTAGTATAGCCTCAAAACATAGATAAAACTAAAACTTTTTTTAATTTATTTTCACAAAAAATTAACTAAGGACCAAATACCCTTTCCCCCTAGACTAGACAAAGGGAGTAAGATACAATAAGCGTATACCCTGCCTAAAGAGAAAGGGCTCCCCTACTCATTAAAGGTTATGTCATGTACCAGGCCCTAATAATAAAAAAATCAGAGTTCTATGCTTTTGGGTGAACAACCACTTTAAAGTAACGAACTTTCAGTTTTGGGTTAATACCCGAAGCATTAAATTTTAATTTAAAATTTTTTTTGGTAAACTTAGATAACCATAGCTCTGATGAGCTAAATTCAATCCAGTTAAACCTCAGGGGGTTCAGAAGTTGCAGTTTTAAGCCGTATAAAATTGGCTTTATGTAGTCGTATTATAAGTGGTATTTACTGTATCTTGCCTTGTTGGTCCATTGAAAAATTTATATCATGAATATGCAACATTTAAATAAAGTGGAAAAATGGGCAACTGAATCCTTAGATTAAAATGGTACTACCTACCAGTATACAAAGGGATGAATTATTGGGCCATGTTCACATGCTACAGATATATACAACATAGATGTTATAGAAAATCAGTCAAAAATCCAAAGCTGAAGCCATAATTCTTCCCCAATATCGCCAGGCCCACATGGCAGAAAACCTTGTAATTCAATGGAGCTAACCACAGCACATGCGTTATTCCATGAAGATATTTTCCTGATCATGTGAATATGGGTTTTAAAAAACCTATTTATATGCATTTGTGGGAAATGTTTGTATTTTTTAAGAATATATACACAATTTTACCTTGTCAAATTTTCCTTTAAAGTACTGATTTTCAAAATTTTTTTTAATTTTTTTCTTGGGAATTATTGTTGTTGAAACAAAGTTATGGGAAAAAAGGTAACGGGTTAGGCCAACATTTTGAAAAAGAAGATTTGAAAATCGGATATAAATAATTTCAGATATAGCAAGTCCCCTTAAAATAACCGAAAGAGTTTTTTATTTGGAGGGGGGAAACTTTTTTATTCAATGTACCCGAAAAAAAAAGAAAATGGGGCCCTTACCCGTTCTGGTGGCTATCCCGGACATTAAAGAGCAGTATAGGACATGAAAAACCATACTGAATTGTAGACAGGGGGTATTTGCCCGAAAAATAAATGCTAGAGTTCCTAACAATGTTTTCAAATAAAGTGTTCTTTTTAATCGGCTGGTCATGTTAGGACATTGCATGTTGAAACTACACTCAACATACAATGTCCTAGGGAAAAGCATTATATGTTTTAAAAATTTTTATCCGATCCATTGTAACTTGGGGAATCACTTGAAAAATCAATGTTCTGACATCCTAGTCTTTTTCTTTAATAGTGGGGAGGATGGTGGTGGTGAAAAACAAAGGCAAGTAGAGAGATGCAGAAAAATAATCTTGTAGCTGTCTATAAAGATCAGTATTTTTAATATCTGTGATCCTCTGTCACCTTCAAATAACTTGCCATACATTAACAGTGCTATTAAATATTTGAAATAAATTGATTTCATTTCTCTGGCAGACAATTTTTATGCCCCCAATTTTTTTCAAGAACTATCTGAATTGTTAGCTGAAGGCAAAACAAGTGCTCTATTTGGGCCTTCGACAACAAAAAGAACAGCAGGGTTAAATCAGGTGATGTCACCCAGGTAAAACTGTACTGACAAGCTTTTAATTAAACTTTTCCCACACATTTTTTGCGGTCCCCCGGAGCAATTTCATTAAAGCGTCGACTGTACCCAAATTTAAAAATTTGGGGGAATTTTTTATTTTGAAAGCTCTTGCTGACAGCAAAAGAACACTTTGTTATACAATCTGTTTATTCTTTTTTACACTGCCATACACATGGACAGACCCTCACACATGAGCATGTTCTGCTGTAGCTGTAGGGGGATTGACCACACATCACTTCATTTTCTATCATTTTTTTGAAAAAGATATTTTAACAAGCAGTTTGTTGGGAGAAAAAAGCTTCATATCTCAATCTCTGCAATTAAATCTACAAACAGAATCCAAAATTCATTGAATTAATCAAATCAACAATACTAAAGTTGTTTGCGGATTGTAAGTGGGGCTTGAGGTTTCCACTGCTTTTTCAAAATTGGAAAAAG
>JAODAL010014976.1:0-85491 GCA_025379985.1 Phyllomedusa bahiana
AAAAAGAAAATGAAAAAAGCATTTTTCTTATAATTAAAGGATATTCAAAAATTAAGGTTGCTCAACATATTAAATCTTAAGTCCAGTCTATATGTTTACAACTAGCGAAAATCAAGTTCGTCTTAATGAACATAGAAGTGCAATTAGGAACTACAAACAAAAGAAAGATCAGAATAAGGAGGAAAATGTTGCAACAGGCAGAAACTTTGGAGAGACCTCGGTAGCGAAACACTTTTTTTGAACAGAGACACAATGTATCAGACTTGAAGTGGTGTATACTTGATAATGTAAAAGGGAGTAGTGCAAATCAGATTAAGACACAATTATTAAAAAAAGAAACATACTGGATAGTGTCATTAGATTCCAAGAGCCCCAATGGACTCTATGAAGAACTGAGTTTTAAAATGTTTTTAAAGTAGTTTGGTGAAGTAAGGGTTAAAATACAAAGGTATGTAACGGGAAGGGTAACCCCGAACACGCATGCTTGAGAAAGAGGGCGTTGATCCCTTGAAACGTTGCATCTTGGTTGTCCATGCTGCTCCTGTCCTATTGTATGCTTTGAAGCGCAACTAAGGTATTTACCTGTTTGTTTATGCAACACATGCTACTAGTCTGCTACGACTGTACATGCGATGCTTTTAAAGAAAATCAATATTTCAAGATATACGGGTCCACGATCTCATTTTGAATCGTCAGGATTATGGGAATCCCAGGGAAGATTCCAGCGTGGGACCCATGAGCGTGTATGTTGTTGCTTATATATACTAGCGGTTATAAACTGAATATATTGAGTGACTTATTTTTACTGTCCCCATCATTAGAGATAGGATCTTTGTAGCGAGAAAACCCCTTTAAATTAAATTTGCATAATAGTTTGGAAAACGGTGTATATGTCCCACAATGGTATGACCACCAGGCATAAGGGCCTCTAGGGAGTCAAGCTCTCCTAAATTCATTGTTGCAAAGGGTTTTGTGTGCACTTCCTTGCTACACCATTGATTTCATTGAGGCGGTCACTGTTGAAACTCTTACTGTACCATTAAAAGCCCAAGGTGTTACTGCCATATACAACAAGGGCTAACAACACCATACCTATTTACGTACTCTCTCATCCACTAAGAATACTCAGAGAGAGAGAGAGAGAGAAAAAGTGAATTTTCAGAAAAGAGTTAAGACCTAAATTACTCTTTATATACCTCCAAAAAAGTATTAGAAGATTAAATGATTAAATAGTACATTACAAAAAAAACTAATATACTTTACAAAAGTTATTTCTGTAATTTGAGTACTATTTTATTTATAGTAGTAGTTCTGATTTTTATAAAACTTTCTACTAGTTTACATATGTAGCAAGCATGATCAACAGTTGCACCTATTGTATTTTGTCTGTGGTTTCTGTTTGTCTTCACATTTTATCATGTAGAAGTTTCTCATGTAATCGACTAAAGCTGATGCAGATTGCGACATGTATGAAAACTGTGTAGTTCTAAGACTTTCCTTGTTGCCTGTAGCAACCATACCAGAGCTCCCCTTTCATTTTATAAAGTGCTTTAAAAAATGTAAGGGGAGCTGTGATTGGTTGCTATGGGCAACAAAGAAAGTCTTAGACCTAGACAGTTTTCACACATGTCGCCTTTGGTGTGTGTTTGTTGTTACTGGTTCAATCTGAATATGATTTAGTCGACTACATGAGGAACTTCTACATGAAAAAATGTGAAAACAGACAGAAACCACAGACAAAATACAATAAGTGCAACTGTTTTCTGTGACAGAGCTCTGTTCTATGCTTTCTTTGACTTCTTATATATCAAATGTTATAAATTGCATTTAACCTTTGTCTTTTTTAAAGTGAAAGTTGAAAGTGGGACTATATATATTTATATAATATATATTTTTTTTTATGTTCACTTTTTTGTAGGAAATTTAATATTGTGTACTAAACTTTGTATTGAAGTTAATATCATTTACTGTTAAAATATATTTAATTATTTTACCTCCATGTTTTTAGAGCTAAACTTGGAATGCCTCGATTCTTAAGTTGTGATGCCCAATGCCTTCTTCGTGCCCTTTTTAAAAGAAATCCTATTAACAGGTTGGGTATGTATATAAACAGACAATCAGGGCTGGATTTATAGGTCTTGCTGCCCCAGGCACTAAGCCTGTATATGCTCCCATTAACTAATTGCATTACCACACCCTCTATCATGCCACACCCCTTTACAAAAGTCATGCCCACTACAACCATGTAACGGCTCTAGAAGAAAGCTAATTTAAAGGTTTGCCCTCACTCAGCTTTCCTAGACATTGGATAGCCTATTCAGCATCCAGGAGAGCTGGAAGATGCCGCCAAACTGGGTCTAGGGTCCTAAAACATCCAGGGCCCGGGCCCTCTGTGTTACATTTTGCTCAGTAGGGCTGGATTCACATGGCATTTTTCACACCACATTGTGAACTGTGGCATGTATTTTTACAGAGAAAAAAAAAGAATGTTCTTGTCACAAATTTCTGCATATTCCACATAGATCTTGTCCATCTCCTCAGCAGTCACTGTACAATGAAAATCAGATCAGCCCTGACAAATTAGCATTTTCAAAAGTGCCCTCCACTGACAGTGCAATACCCCTGAATAACAGTCACCAAATAATACACCGATGCATGGAGCAAATATACCAGACGAACGATTGTGACTAAAAAAAAACTGCAAAACCAACACCCAAAACTATTACTACTTAAGCATCAGTTGTACACAGGCTCTGAAGACGTATATTAACGCCATACAGTGACCAGGTAGTGATAGATGCTAGTTGCATGTAGGCCCTGCAGAAATATAAGTGATTGCACTGCAGTTACATTTAGTGACTCAACGGAGATGTCTTTTCTGATCAGAGTCGTTCACTTTCCTTTCTCTTCTGAATCCATCCCAGACCACCATGATGACTTCTCTCGGCCACGACTCCTCTCTGCAAAATTTACCACACAAACATTTTAGACTCCTCACTTTTCCAGCACCTTTATAGTACAGAACCTACTGGGGGGTTTATATAGTTTCCTTTCCCAACAGGGGTTTATTACAGGAAAGCATGGGGACGCCCCATCCCCACAGCAAAATGGCTTTTTCTATGATAGAAAAAACCAGGTGCCTGCTGTAGGGATTGGGGAGTTCCTTTATAGGTCTCTATTAGGTAGGTTTATAGGCAGGTGATATGGCCACCAGTATATAGCTAGGCAGGTAATCTGCCCCATTATACATATAATTAGGTAACATGCCCCCAGGATACGTATAATTATTTAATATGCTCCCAGGATACGTATAAGTATTTAATATGCCCCCAGGATAGGTCTAAGTAATTAATATGCCCGCAGGATAGGTCTAAGTATTTAATGTACCCCCAGGAGATATAAGTATTTAATGTACCCCCAGGAGAGATATTAGTAGTTAAAGTACCACCAGGAGATATAAGTATTTAATGTAACCCCGATGATATAAGTATTTATGTACCCCAGGATAGGTATAATTATTTAATATGCCTCAGCATAGGTATAGGTATTTAATGTACCCCCAGGATAGGTATAATTATTTAATATGCCCCCAGGATAGGTATAAGTACTTAATGTACCCTCAGGATAGCTAATTAAATATAAAAAACACTAGTACTCACCTTTCAGCGCACCCTGAAGCTCCTGTTTGGCTCTGTCTTCTGCTCGGCACAGGCACTCCGGTGAGTCGCAGGCCTGTGTGCGACTCACCAGACTTCTCAGCAGAGCAGGGAGTGCTCGCTTTCTGCTCCGCTGAAGCCCTCAGCTGTATGTGCATACAGCTGAAGAGACTGTCGGCGCTCCCGGCCCACCGCAGCGGCCTGGAGCCCGGCGAGGTTCAGGTCACAGGCAGTTTTATCTGGGGCTTATGCCCCGTAGTTATCCCCGTAGTTTGCTGCCTATGTTTAGATTCTCAATAAAAAAATGTTTTTGAAAAAAAACGATGTAGTGTCCCCCTCATTTTCCATAACCAGCCAAGGTAAAACTGACAGCTGCAGCCTGATACTATCAGAATGGGAAGAACCATTGATACTGGTCCCTTCCCATTCTAAAAATACCAGCCCACAGCCGCCCCAGAGGCAGACTGTCACATTAGAGGGTCCGCTTCTGATGGTTACCTGGCTCTTCACAGTACCCCTGATGCGTTGGGTACTTGGTTAATAGTGACAGGGGGTTAGTAGCAGCCTTGAGGGGACAAAAATCACTACTGGCTGACACCAAGCCCGAGCGCAATTAATGGAAAGACGTCTGTCAGATACTTCCATTACTAACACTGGGATTAAATAGGAAAAAAAAACAGATACAAAACGCACAAAAAAACTTTTGTTTAAATAAACACTCCCTGACAACAGTCCTTTTTAACCATTTTTATTAATTACATGGATCCAATGCTAGTCACGGTAAAAAATCGTCGTAGTCCAACAAGGAAGCCTGTAAAAAACAAAACCACTACTAAAAACATGACAGCATGAAACTTTATACCCTCCACCCTCTGAAGATCATGAGTGAGGCTGATCTGGAGGAGGTGCAGGGGACGGAGTTCAGACCGCACAATATAATCCAGGAGGGTAACGGCCACAACTGCAGCACAATCTCTGAGCGGATTCCAACTCCTCGGGACTGTGCTCATAAGCTGTGGCCTCTACTCCCTCTCCAACCCCCCTTTGCAACTGTGTTGTGTGGCCTAGCACCAACACAATATAGAACCTCCACCTATCTGGGTTAGGAGTGCTTGTGGGGTTAAAGGTGGGTTTAGGTTATGGGGATAGGTGGCAGGTGTATACTGTGAAGGTGCTAGTCTGCACAGCACAATTGTTATTGGCTGGAGAGGGGGTAGGGGCCGCACATGCAGCATAATCCCCGGGGTGAGTGTGCCCATGAACTGCAACCACCCTCCCCTTCTCAGGCCCCCCCCCCCTCACCCATATCAACGGTGCTATGCGGCCTAGCGCCTTCACAATATACACCTGCCACCTACTCCCATAACCCAAACCCATCTTTAACCCCACAAGTCCATCTAAACCGGATAGGTGGGGGTTCTACATTGTGTAGGCGCTAAGCCACGCAACACAATTGTTTTGAGTGTTGAGGGTGGAAGATAAGTTAAAGGTCGCACCTGCAGCACAATCTCTGTGTGGTTTCCAGGCCCCCCCGTGATTGAGCCCATGAATTGTGGTCTATACCCCCTCTCTCGCTCCGTCACCCAACAGCAATTGTACTGTGCCGCCTAGCGCCTGCACAATATACATCACCCAACTATCTGAGTTTCGGTTATGGGGATAGGTGGCAGGTGTATATTGCGAAGGTGCTAGTCTGTACAGCACAATTGTTGTGGGTGAGAGGGGGGTAGAGACCAGAGTTTGGAATTGTGCTCCATGTGTGGCCTCGTCCCCCTCGCCCATCGCAATTGTGCTGTGCATACTAGCACCTTCACAATATACACCTGACACCTATCCCCATAACCCAAACTCATATACTTGGGGGATATATACTTTGTAGGTGCTAGGCTGTACAACACAATTGTTGTGGGTGACGGGGCGAGAGAGGGTAGAGGGTACAGTCCATGGGTACAGTCCCAGGGGGGCCTGGAGAGCACCCAGAGACTGTAATGCAGCTGTAGCCTTTACCTCCATTCCCGCCTTCAACACTCACAACAATTGTGCTGTGCGGCTTAGCGCCAACACGATCTACAAGCCCCACCTATGCAGATTAGGCTGGTTTGTGGGGTTAAAGCATTGTTTGGGTTACAGGGATAGGTGGGGGTTCTATATTTTGTAGGCACTAGGCTGCACAGCACAATTTTTATGGGTGAGGGGGACCAGAGAGGGGTTAGGGACCGAAGTTCATGGGCACAGTCCCCGCCCAAGGATTGTGCTGCAGCTGCGGCCTCTGCCCCGTTTCCTGCCCTCTCACCCATAACAATTGTGCTGTGCGGCCTAGTGCCTACAAAATATACAACCCCCATCTATCCCTGTAACCCAAATCCAGCTTTAACCCCACAAACCGCCTTAACCCAGATAGGTGGGGGATTGTATATTATGTAGGTGCTAAGCCGTATGGCACAGTTGTTGACATGGCGTATTGCTGCTTGTACTGTACGCGCCGCAATACCCCAGATGTTTTCCACTATTCATGGTGCGTAAGCGCCCCGGGAAGAAGTGACATGTCACTTTTCTTTCCTGATGTACAATACAAGTGTATTGTACGCCGTGGGAGACGGACATAATTCATAGCTCTCTGAGAGTTATGAATTACCGTAATTGCGGGACGCATTTAGGGCGTATTGAAGTGCAAATATGTGGCAAAATGCGCCCCGCATTTACGCCGTGTGAACATACCCTTATGGATGAACAGAGCGGGAGAAGAGGTAGAGGCCACAGTTCATGGGTAGAGTCTGAGGGGGCCTGGAGACCACCCAGAGATTCTGCAGCAGGTGCAGCCTTTACCCCCTCTCCCCCACAATTCCTAACACCCCCAATGTTTCCGCTGCCCTCTCCCCACCATTCCTAATTCCCCCAATGTCTCTGCTGCCCTCCCCCACCATTCCTAGCACCCCCCCAATGTTTCCCCTGCCCTCGCCCCACCTCCGCTCCCCCCTCCTATTCACTTACCGGTCCTGAAGAGCGGGAAGGCACAGTCTTCTGCTCCTGCTTTTCGGCGCTATCTGTGTGCTGAGCAGTGTGGGAGGGGCAGTGCTGCTCCCCTCCTTTCCCAGCAGCCCACCACAGTCCGCACCACTGAAGAGACAGCATCAGCATAGCTTGCTGATGCTGTCTGTCATAACAATGGAGTGATGGAAGGGAGAAGCCAATATCTCCGTACTGGCACCCCGTAGTCCGCTGCCGATCTCTGCATTAAACAGCCAAACGGTGATACCGGACGGATGCCACTGCCACTTGCCACCAATAACAAAGCCGTGGCCGCAACCTCCGCAACACTCCTCCTCCCCTGCTCTGACCGCGCAAGAGATTGGGGGGGCTTTCTCGGAGGGAAGCAATAAAAAAAAAAAAAAAAGACTCCTGCTGCCATGCTGCCCCCTGAGAGGTGCTGCCCCAAGCACGTGCCCACAGGTGCCTAGGGGAAAATACAGCCCTGCAGACAATGCAATTTGTCGTTTCTCATCAATATCATTAGGGGACACAGCACCTTTGGTATAGAACCTTGTCCAGGAGGCTGACACTAGGTGGAAACCAAACTTATTGGCTCTGCCCGGATGGCCAATATCTCTCCTACTGACGCCAGGCTACTCCGTTTTAGCCTAGTGTCCGTAGGAGGCAGACGCTACTCTGCAGGTCTGCTGCATTTTTTATTTTAGTAACTTTCTTTCCCTTTTTCTTTCAGGTGATGATTGAGCCTCTTGTTCTCACCTATCAAGGGCGCCGAACATGTGTTTCAACCGTGACCATGATCCCCCCTGAGGGCGTTGGGAGCCAGTCAGTTTTTTAGCTGGACTGTTCCTCTTTGCTCCGCTCACCCATTGCCACTTACCACTCCACCGCTCACCCCATGATTTTTTCCTAGGATTCTCAATAGCCCCACCTGAGGATATGTGGTACTGGAGTGGTGATGCTGCAATGCCTGAAGACATTGAAGTCAGTGAGTACCCCATCTCCCCCAGTTTCGAGGAGTCAGGGTTCTCCTTTAAGTCTTTTGACCTGCAGGAATTCCGTTTTCCTGCAGCTCCTAGTGGTGGCGAAGTTGTGCCGGCGTTTATGTGGCACGGCCCCTGGGGCAGCAGGGTGACTGCTTTTTTTCCCTCCTCTGGCACTTTCTTTTGCCTTTGTGGTACCGCTGTGGTGCTGCAGCGGTACCTCATTGTGGGTCTGCCAGCTTCAAATTTAGTCCCTGGCTTCCATGGGGCCTAGGTTGCAACTAGACTGCGCCCTTTCTAGGCTCGTGCCGCCCCTGGGACCTTCCTCCTGGCTCCAGCCCCCGCCCAGGATGGTAAAAGGTCCTTCAGCAGCCAGGTTTTTTCTCGGGGGGGGGGGGGGCCCCTGGAGTTTGGACACCATTTGCCACAATTTTCCATCCTGGTGTTCTGCTGGACATCTCCTGGCTTTTTCTGGAGGATACAGCACCTTGTGTGTGGGCGCACCATTTGGACATTTTTTGTCCTTGCTCTGTCCTTTCCAAAGGGGCCGGCAGTGCGCTTTTTTGTTTTTCCCGTATCATGGGAAGAGCCATACCCAAACCGTCGGTGGGTTCAGATAGTGGCAAATGCACTTTTTGGGGATGCTATCTTTTTTTTTAACTAGGGATTTTGGACTTTTTTAATTGTCTGAATAAAAAGGAAGTTTTTTACATATTTTTCCCATTTGGATGAATATCTATATGCTCTGACCGCGCTGGCTATTTGAGCTTTCTACACTGTCACAAAAAGTTCACTTCTTTTAAGCCTAGTGCCCTGTATTGTGCTTGTTTAGCTCCACAGCTGCCCGCCGCAGGGCCTGACTCCGCTTGTCAGGAGTCGGTGGCCCAGGAATGGGCTAGGTCCCTCTCACTAGCAGTGGGTGACCTTTTCCAGATTGTCCCAGGTTATGGTTTCGGCCATAGAGCGTATGCCGTTTCTGCTTGCCGCTCATTCTAGCACCTCCCAGGGCTTTGCTCCTGGCGCGTCCCATACGGGGGTTCGCATTAGGTTATTAGCGTTCCTTCTTCCTCTTTGTCACCTGAGCTCTCTCCGGACAGATTGTGGATGACCATGGAAGCTACAGGCCTGAATACGGCCTCTTCTGGGGATTCTGATATAGACAGTGATGGTGGAACGGCAGCAGTTGTGCAAGCCGTTATTTGGGCAGTCAGAGACTTCCTTCATATTAAAGATGAGGATGTCTCAGTCTCTCAAGAGGAGATTTAGTTTAAGCACAGCAGAAGGCAGCATCTGGTGTTCCCTATTCATCCTCAGTTTGAGGAACTTGTTTCCAAGGAATGGAAACATCCTGACAGGCGTCTGTTTCCTGTCAGAAGGCTTTGCCCTTTCCCTGAGGAATCAGTAGCAAAGGGGTCTAGGTTGATGTAGTCCCATTGGTTGATGCCCCAGTCTCACAAAGACCATGGCCATTCTCGTCTCAGATGCGGCGGCCATTAGGGACAGCATGGACAAATGTCTTGGCACATTTTGTAAAGCCATTTTTGAGGCCCCTGGGGTAGCTTTGCATCCTGCCTTTGCATCATCCTTGGTCAACAAGGACTGCGCAGTTTGGTCAAACAGCTGCAGCAAGGGCTAGCATCTGGGGCCTCTATGGACGACCTGTCAGAATTCACTTCTCAGCTCATGGGGGGCCGCTAAGTTCCTTTGTGGCCGTTAAACGATCTTTGTGGTTAAAATCTTGGTCGGCTGATTCAACCTCCAAGAAAATGCTTAAGACGCTCCCCTTCTCTGATGGTAAACTGTTTGGGAAATGGCTGGATGAGATCATTTCAGAGGCTACAGGGGGGTTGTAGCGCTCTCATAATTGTACAGCAGCCTTGCAGGAGACGCTTGCAACTCTTGTCCTTTTAGGAACTTTCCTATAGACCGGCGGCCAGGAAAAGCTTCAGTTTCACAGGGTCTAAGTGGGCCCCAGCCAAGATCCTCCTGGTGATCTAGCTCCAGAACGTTCAAAATGTCCTTCCTCCAAGGCCTCCTTGCTCCTATCCTGGCCTGAAGGCTTTCTCACACCCGAAGAGTCTTCTCGGGTAGGTAGCCATCTCCAGGTCACCGCCATCTGGGTTCAGGAAATCATCTCCTCAGGGTACAGGATCCATTATGTATCCGTTGCTCCAACGCATTTTTTTAGTCCTCCACACCCACCTCTCCTGGTCAGGCATCAGTTTCTTATCAGGCGATCCATACCCTCCTGCTGCAGAGAGTCATCGTGCTTGTCCTCGAGTCCGAACATTTCCAGGGTTTTTATTCAAACATTTTATGGCGTGTTGCGCAGTTCCATTCTCACCCCCTGCACCGTGCAATCCTTGCTTGCTGGGACAGTTTCCTTGGACAAAGTGATTCAGCCTCCATGCCATGTTCTAGTTGATCTTGACTGATTGCTGGTGTCCCCGGTGCTTCATCATTGGAAATATTTTCTGTTGCTACAATGGCTAATCATCACAAAGGATACCAGCACTTAGGGGTGGGGCACCATCTTCGGCTCCCAGACAATTCGAGGTCTCTGGACCCCCACGGCATCCAGACTACAGATCAACGTTCTAAAACTCAGGGCCCTTTTCCTGCCACTCTCACAGTGGTTCCCTCACCTTCAGGATCGACCAGTTCGATTTCAGTCCAACAACACCATGGAGGTGGCTTATCTGAACCACAAAGGGGCACCAGAAGCAATGCGGCTTTTCTGGAGGTGTCAAGGATCCTTCTTTGGGCTTCTGACACTTTCAGCAATTTTCTTCCCAGGAGTGGAGAACTGGCTGGCCAGTCGCCTCTGCTGAACATCCCTGGGAATGGACAATTCTACCAGAGATCTTTCAGCTGCTCTGTCAGAGGTGGGGTGCTCCAGATGTTGATCTGTTTGCGTCTCACCTCAATCATCAGCCGAGGTATGTATCCAGGTCCTGGGATCCCCTGGCCCTCGCAGTGGACGCGCTGTTCCTACCTTGGAGTCATTTTTCTCTGGTCTACCTCCTCCCTCCTTTACCCCTACTCCCTGGAGTGTTCAAGTGCCTCAAGGGCGAAGAGGTGCCAGTATAAGGCCTGGTACACACATCCCGTTGGCAGATGTTCCTTCCTCTGTGGCCAGACCTCCTTTCCCAAGGTCCTCTGTTCTACCCTACTTTAACGCAGCTGCATTTGACGGCAGAGCTGTTGAAACCGCAATTTGAGTCTTGGGGTGTTCTACTCCGAGGGTGCTTTCTTTTCTTCAGTCAGGACTGGAACTTGGGCTTAGCTTTTCCTCCTTGAAAAGGGCAGATTTCTGCCCTCCCGGTCCTATGTTAGCGCCCCTTGGCTTCCCACCTTAAAACCTTTTTGAGAGGGGGTCAATTGTTCTGTCCCCCAAGTTTATAAGCCGATCGAACCGTGGGATTTGAATCTTGATTTGAAGGCTATGCAGTCTTCCTCTTTTGAACCATTACGGGAAGTTTCCCTGTGTTTGCTTTCATGGAAAGTGGGATTCCTGGTGGCCATTACATCCATCCACCGAGTGTCTGAACTGGCAGCTGTCTTGCAAATCACCTTTTTGATTCTTCATAAAGGAAAAGGTCATCTTACGCCCCATTCCTTCGTTTCTCCCTAAAGTGGTTTCATCAGTTCATATCAATGTGAACATAGTTCTGCCCTCATTTTGCCCCTTCCCCTCTCATCCTTGAGAGCAGTCGTTACATTGCTTAGTTGTTGTCAGCGCTGTTTGGATCTACCTCTCTATCACATAACCTTTCAGATGCTCTGATGCCCCGTTTGTCATCCCAGAGGATCCGCACAGGGGTCTGTCAGCCTCTAACGCCATCATTGCCAGCTGGATCTGATGTGCGATTTTGGAAGCCTATTAGTCTAGGGTTAACCCCTTTCTTTCTGGGTCACCACTCATTCTACTCGAGAGACTGGTTCCTCCTGGGTGGTTCAGCATCAAGCTTCAGCTTCGCAGTTTTACCTGGACTTCGGTTTATACTTTTTCTAAATTCTACCAGATCTACACCTTGGCCTCAGCTGACGCAGGCCTTGGCCATAAGCTACTTCAGGCAGCATTGTGCTAATTACCTGCCACTGCTGTAAAATTTTTCCTTTACGACTTGTTTCTCCCACCCTTGTGGGCTGCTTTTGAATATCCCAGGGTGCTGTGTCCCCCAATGATATTGACGAGAAATTCAGATTTTTGTACTTACCCTAAAATCCTTTTCTCATCACTGGGGGACACAGGTCCCTCTCATTTTTTATTATCTTTTTCCGGTTCTCATTTGACGTTTTCTCCTTGGACTCAGACTGTGGTCTATCTTCTTTGCTCTGGCTTTTGTACCATCTGGCATCAGTAGGAGGCATACAGGCCATCCGGGCGAAGCCAACAGGTTTGGTTTCCGCCTACTTTCAGCCTCCTGGGCAAGGGCCTATACCCATGGTGCTGTGTCCCCCAATGAATTGGATGAGAAAAGGATTTTACGGTAAGTAAAAAAAAAATACAAATGTTTTCATCTCCAGTCTATGAGCGACATGTCAGAAAAAAGGCACTTCCAGGCTAGTTTTAAGCCACATTAAATGAGTGTATAGTGCGCCTGAATGAATGAACCTGTCAAACATCTGGTGTCTGGTAAACCTTGCATAGTATAATTGATGCACCTAATTTAGGCGCATAGCGTATCATTGCTACCATATTTGATGCACCTACTTTAGGCGCCTTCAAATGTGTCATGCCTGGCATATAATGCACCTAATTTTGTTGTATCACAGTTAATTTATATAGCGAATAGGGCGTCAACAGTTTTTTTGCGCAAAATACACCAAAAAAGTGGCACAACCCTAATGGGAAATGTAGCCCTATGCGTTTATTTTCTGTTTTATTGAAAGTCTAACATGACGACAAGTAATATACAGGAATAGCAATGCAGGTTTAAAATCCACATTCATAGCATTATGAGCACAACTACAGCATGTATTCATTTGAAAACAATGGGATGCACAGAAAATTTGTTGAAGTAGACATAAAGATTATGCCGTTTGAACATACCCTTATGGTTCATTTACATAGGCAGCTTTGCTGTAATGGGGAAATCTGTCCATTCTCCTTTGTTTTAACCCATTCCTAACATTGGATGTATCTGTACATCCTAGTGGGAAGTGACTTCCCACAAATGGACATGTAGGTACGTTCTGGACATAGTGTGGGCTCACAGCCATGGACCAGCTGTATATTACAAGCTCTTTTATACCGCATGGTGACCGATATAAAAAATGAAAATCATAAACACCAACAGTATTGCTGTATTTTGTTCATTCCACCTCCCAAAAGCCTTGATAAAAGGCGATCAAAGCATCATATGAACCCCATAATAGTACCAATGAAAGTGGCAAATTACCACGCAAAAAACAAGCCCTTAATTTGCTCCATTTAACAAAAAATAAAAGGGTATGGCTATTAGACTGTGTATTGTGTAGAAATAATAAAACATAAACTATATAAAATTTCATTGTAATTGTACTGACTGTATAGTAAAGTTATCCTTTCAATTATATTGTATGGCAAACGTTGTAAAAATGAAGCCTAGATAACAATGGCTGAACTGTGTTTTTCCACCCATTTTCATGGCTCAATGCTAAAAAAAACTATGGAGCACATGAGCACCCAAAATGCACAATACGTTCCTGGATGAGATTCATGAGGAGTGTTGAATCCAAGATGCCATGTTTTCTGGAAGGTTTCACCTGTTCTGGTACTTTGGGGCTTTGCAAATGTGACATGGCACCCACCAAAATCTACTTTCCATAAGCCAAATACGGCTCATTCCCTCGTATGTCCTGCCATGCGCCCAAACAGCCCACAGGGCATTGCCAAACTTGGAAGAAGCATTTTCAGCTATAATTGCAGATGGGGAAAAAAAAAGTTTTCATTTTCACAGGCTAACGCTAAAAAAATTTTTTTTTGTAAACCCCTGTGGATTGAATACCATTAGCCCCGGAATATTCCTTAAAAGGGTGTATTTCCAATATGGAGTCTTTTTGGGATTTTATTAATTTTTTACCCCTTAGGTGTCTGCAATCCGTAATGGGCCTAAAAAAATCATAATGAATAGCCCCCATATGGATCTCCTCCTTTCTGGGGGCTTAGGTTTTAACCAAATAGCGACAAAGCTACACAGTGGCATAACTAGAGAAGCAAGGGCCCCATAGCAAATGTTTTTACCCTGCCTATATACCCACTGGGGGACTTATAACCTGCCTATATACCCGCGAGGGACCAATAACCTGCCTATATACTTACTTATAATCTTTATCTACCTTCTGGGGCATATAACTTACTGTGTTGTGAAATATCTAACAGTCGTTAAGTCGGTTGTCAAAGCCTCAATCAATTTTGATAAGACCAGAATTGATTCCGGGTCTATATATTAGGAAAAGTTAAATAATGTCGGGCCCTCAAAAACCATTCCAATTTCTCTTTCCCCCCAAGGGAAAATTAATTGCCCACCCCTGCACTACAGCTTTTAACATGAAACTTCCATCATTTTAAAGACAATCATCTTAGCTATCTTATATACATATCTAAACTTGTATAGTTTATACAAGCTGACTTGCAAGTATTTAGCATCTACTTAGTTCTTTAAAAATTTCGTCATGTATTGCTTGTTACTGTTTTGCCCCTAAAAATCAAATGTTAATTTTTATTTTTGTTAATATTTGGTAAACCACCTTTTAAAAACTGCTGAATCCCTTGGGGTCTGGGTCAGATTCAACATTCTTAAAAAACCAAAAACTTTCCCAGGTGTCTTTTACATTTTTCCCCTATTGGTGCATATGGGAAATTGGGGATGAATACAGCTTTTCTTCAAATCTACCCACAATGTTTGATTTGATTTAGGTCGGGGACTGTGGAGGCCAAAAACCCGCACTTTCTTTTTTGTCATTGAACTATTTCTTCTCCAACCTTGATTAGTTCAGTTGTTTTTCGCTGGAACACTATGGGGCGACATTTTTGTACTTGGCTGTGCCAAATCGGCGACTTTTTTAGCCCAAATCTGGGGCTCCCTGTTTAAAGATTTTTAATCAGCGCACACCATATTAGGCACATACAAAAGGCCCACCGCACTTTGTAATGTTCTGAGATCGGGGGGGGGTGCTTTAGCAACTACAACATAGAATCTACCACATTTATTGTTTTTTTGGGGGGCAAGTCCCAGGGCCCTTACGCTGAACAGGTAGCCACTTTAAAAAAGGTTTACTTGAGCCCGAAATTTTCGGCTCAGTACAGAAACAATAAATCTTGCCTTAAAATAAAAAAAAAGAGGTTTATAGATTCAGGCGATTCAAGTTTTCTAAGGCGCAAAAGAAAATGGCACCAGGGGCCAAAATCTATGAGATCAACATCGATCCGGTTTAATATCCCAAACTTGATACCTATTTCATAAGGGGTTCCACCCCAAAAATTGACGTTTTTTCAATTTCTTGATCTATTTGTCCCTTTACCTTATTCTTTCCAAACCCATTTGCACCCATCAGAGCCCCCTTCTATTGCTTTCATCTCAGCCTCCAAAACAAAACCTTTTCCCCTCTTTCATTTTTTCATACTCTTTTTAAACTCGAGCCAAAGTTTCTTTTTGACAAAATTTGAAAATTTAGATTTACCTTTTTGAGCCATTAAACCAGACCTGTGTAAAGCGTGTTTTTCATTGTGCTTGCTACATCTGTGATCTACTTTAGGCCACCTCCTCGCCATGTCTTCCTAGAACTGATAACATTGTGATGAGCCAAATTTTCGACTCTGATATTTTTGCCTGGACGTCCCCCCTCTTGGCTTTGAATGGTGGATGGCTAATTTCATATTTTCCCGCTGTCATGGCCCCCCCATGATGCAGTTTTTCAATTTTCTTGGCCCGAACCCCTACGATAGCTGGATGAAAGGTTTTCTTGGGGAAAAATTTTTTTAAAGACTGGTCGAACAGTGACCTTCACTTGGGGGAATCAGGCCCAAAAAAAACACTGAGCTATTAGGGAAAGTGGAACAGGTTTAAATTTGTAATCAAAAGAAAAAGATTGTCCCAACCCGGGGGAAAAAAAGTAAAATGCAGTTACTGACAAGAATCTCAGAATAAGTGTCCTCAGAGGGAGGTGGGCCCCGACTGCCACCCAGCCCACTGCCCGCCTACTTGGGGCTGCCCCAGGCGGAGATCCCCAAATGGACACCCCCTGTGTAAGGCAGGGCCGTAGGGAAAAACAAAATCCACAGTCCGGGTCGGGCACAGTACGGGAACATATTGCCAAGAAACGTAAGCCAAAAAAAGTAAAAAAAGAAGCCGTAGTCCAAAACACGGTCGGAGCGCAACAAAGTCGGGGCAAAGGCGAGGTAGGAAGCGAGCCGAGGTCAAAATCAGGAGAGCAAAAAAAAACCCGGGAAAAAACAAGGGAAAGTAGCAAAGGAAACCTTTCTCAGACAAAGAGAAAAAAGTGGGGAGTTTAAATGAGGAACCCAGAGCCCGCCCCAGCAAAAAGTTGCGGCCTCCGGGCCCCCCTATTACCATGCGACACCCCCCGACTTGATAGGGGCGAGTGTCACTCCTAACTCACAGCCCGGTTCTTTCCCTGGGTTTTTCGACTGAAGAAGATTAACCCCATTTTTCCTTGCTGCTTTACGCGGAAACGTGCGCCGTGACACTAAGCATAGCAAATAGTTGAGGGCAAAATTTCTAGGGATAATAATTGCTAAAAAAATGATGGTAGTCTCACGTTTAAAGCGTAGTGGATGGGGAGATAGGGGGCCTAAAAATCAAAAATTCAAAACTTTAAAAATTTTTTTCATATCGGAAAAAAAAAATTATTGGACATGATTTTAAAACACAAAAAAATTGTAAATATGCAAAACACTGCAGTAAGTGGGAAAAAACAGTTTTCAGCAAAAACATACTGAATAACATTTGTGGAGTGAACCTATGAATTTGTTCTTAAAAATAGTGTCGCCTCCATCAGATCCTCCTTCATAGATGACCTCGAATCTGATCTCGTTATTTCCAGGCAAGAAAACGGCCTTTCTAAACTAACTTTGGTTGGTGGCAATGCAGTGACTACATGGGCAACATCTCTAACAATGTCAGGGTATAAAAGAATTGCCTCATGCACAGTCGGTTCTGATGAACTGTTTATCTATCACAGCGTGTTCTAGTAAATGATGGATAAAGATAGAAAATCTGCGAAAAAAGTGAAATCTTGAAATGCCACCTACACTTTGCTTTAATCTCTGTGAAACACCTAATGGTTTAAAAAAAAACTAACTAAACACAGTTTTGAATAATATAAGGTGTGTAGTTTCTTAGATGGAGTCATTTATGGGGGTATCTAACATATAGGTATTTCAAAGCCAAGTCAGAACTGGACTGGTCCCTAAAACAATCTATGTTGCTAATTTTCTTGAAAATGTGAAAAATATTACTACATTTCTAAGCCCCC
This sequence comes from Phyllomedusa bahiana, assembly GCA_025379985.1. NCBI lineage: Eukaryota > Metazoa > Chordata > Amphibia > Anura > Hylidae > Phyllomedusa > Phyllomedusa bahiana. The sequence goes on from JAODAL010014976.1 coordinate 17,111, forward strand.
TAATGTCATAAAAAATAAAAATGCATTTAAAAAATGATGCCAAACTACAATATACATATAGTAGATGATAGTTATGAACTTTTTGGTGTTGAATAAATTAATATATTTTGTTTTTTTTTCTAAAATAAAAAAGGATTATAGGGACAAAAACTTCTTACTAACTCAATGCACAATGTGTCACAAGAAAACATTCTCTGAATCACATGGATAAGTAAAAGTATCAAAAAGTTATTCCCACATAAAGTGACACGTTATATTTCAAAAATGTAGCTCTGTCAGGGAGGTTAAAACTGGCTGTGGCGGTAAGGGGTTAAGATTAGTGTTGAGCGATTTTTATCGACAAAGTTGAAATCGGCAAGGTTTTATGGTGATCGAAATTTCCAGATCATGCGATAATTAAGGTTAAAATCTGTGCATCATCTATTAAGATTGCGCCCTTTTTCGGCGCTTCCTGTAATTTTGGCGGCCAGCAAATCAGATTACAGAATAGGCAGGGTGAGATGTGTGTGCGACGTCATGACTGGGATGTGTATGGTTGCGATTGGCTGGAAAAATCACATGACCTCGTTTTACATAGACAGCGTTTTTCTTGTTTCAGCCTCAGTGTCTCTCAGCGTCTCATAGGGATAGGACCTGCGCTCTGCCTGTGGCCAAACAGCTCACGCAAATTAGTATCTATTTCGCACAGAGAAACCTCTACTATTTAGCTCGTGATCCCTTCCAATTTAGTTAGATTAAGAGATTTGAAGATTTTATGTAGTTTAGCTAGAGAATTTTAAAAAGCAAGCAGCATCTACCGCTGTAAATTCACGGCGGTGGGAGCGGGGGGGGAGGGGGCCGTGGGCGAAACTACAGACAAGCTCGATCTATAAAGAAAACTGGAATAAAGTTCACCAAGACTTAGTGTAGACATTGTAGTGGAATATCTTTATTATTAACAGTTTGCTATTGAAATATTTCCTGGATATTGGCAGCCTGAACATATATTGGATACACATTCATTTCTAGTAACTGCAGGTCTCTCTTTGTTAGCTGCAAAACTCCACTTTTTATTATCAGTATACATTTCAGATAGGTGTTCATTTTCAATTTTACCCATTACACCTGTGACTGTTGATATATCCACCTTGCAGCTAAATTACAATCCAGCAATCTTGTAGTCAGCACAGGTTGTTTGTTGCCAAAATACCGTGTATCGTACGAAAACATCACAGTTACGTGTTTTTTTACTATTGCGCACCAAGCATTGTTCATTGACGCAGCATCTACGTAAATCTTAAAACAGCAATTCTATATTCAACACAGGTGAATTGAAAGGTTCAAAAAAAATAACCGTTTTTTAAATACCAAAACTAACAGTTACGTGTTTTTTGACCTTTGCGACCAGCATTTTTCATTGAGCGCATCTACGAAATTTTAAAACAGCATTCTATTTCACCACAGGTGAATTGAAAGGTTCTGTGACTTTTTATAACCTAAGTGTGTTGGCCTAAGATGTAGCACGAAATCCATTTGACTGTGTGGATGTTAATTTCAGCTTCTCCACCTTGTTTGGGTGTAATAATGAAGGTGTTGTTGCTCTCCCATAGACTTTAAATGGTCTTTCCTCATAATCGACGCTCACTATCGAAAAACATTATCGATAGCGGCCGACTATCGACTATCGATCGATCTCGATAGCCAACGCAATCGCTCAACACTAGTTAAGATCCATGCGTTTTCAAGGATAAAACTGATAAAATATCTCTTTAAAAGCTACGTTTTTCTCGGAGTAAACTAAGTCCGCTTTCTCGTTTCCCCAGGCTGCAATATTTAATCTTTATGATATTTTATAAGTTGTGTCACCTGTTTATCATTGCAAACCCTTGGATATTAAAAGGATAAATAGGAAATTTCCAGCCTTTTTATTTTATTTTACCTAGTTTATACAATATATCCTGCAATTCCCCATTATTGGTTAGCATCTTATTTCAGAAGACCCCTTTTTCCCACATGCTGTATGTACAGAGCTACAGTGGGGAAAATAGGTATTTACACTGGCGATTTTTCAAGTTTTACCACCTACAAAGAATGAAGAGGTCTGTAATTTTTATCATAGGTACTGTACACTTCAACTGTTAGGCCCCGTTCACACGGCTTATTCCCGACGGATTTGTGCGCCGTATTGAGCGCACAAATCCGCCGGAATAAGGGGCGGACAGGGCGGGGCCGAGCGCGGCGGGGGCGCCGCTCCCGGCCCCATAGCAATGCATTTTTTAAACGGCGCGTCCGCGCCGTAAATAATGTCATGCATTTTCCCTCCCCCCCCCCCCGCGGGGGATTTGCTGACGGGGAGGGCGACGGATTCCACTGTTCTCTGAGAGCATGGATTAAACCGAAAAGCTCCGACGGATTGGCGCCGATGAAGCGAAAATCCGGCGCGGAATACGGCGCCAATCCGTCGGAAAAAAACCTGTAAGGGGGCCAAGAGAGAAAAATTCTAAAAGAAACCCAAAAAAATCACTTTGTATGTTTTTTTAAAATAAAATTTGCATTCTAGCAGAAAAATATTTGAACAATAAAAAACAAACTAATATTGGTACAGAACCTTGGGCGCAAAAGAACTCCCCCCGGGGGGGGGGGGGGGCCACCTTTCCGATGGTTTCCGGCGAAATTTGCGCCTGATTTATGTCGCACTGGGCTGCTCATCATACTCTTTAAAGTCCACCGCGCCTCGCCAGGTTTGGGGCGCGGGGGGACTTAGGCCAGGGGCGGCGCTGCCCAAATGATTCCCCGGCCCAAGTAGTGCGCTCATACTAACATGTAAAGTCCCCGCCCCGCCATGTGGGGGCCATGCGGGGACAGGGGCGCAGTGGGGCGCTGGCCTAATATTCGCCCCCCGAAGAGGTGCCTCAACATCGGAAAATTTTGCCTCCCCAGTGTAGGGGGGCGCAGTGCGGGACCCCGAAATGTTTTCCGATTCGAGCAGGGGAAAGCAGCGAGAAATTTTAAAAGATTCCGGCGGAGTATGAATAAAAAATCGCCTTTAAAAAGGCGGAAAAATTCTCAAGAAAGCCAAACCTAAAAAAAAAAAATACATTAAAAAAAATCTTTTTCCAAAAACTAAACGCGAAATATAAAGAAATTAGGATATTTAAATTGCCGGGAAAAACAGTAATTCAAATTCGAAAGTTTTTTTCTCTTTGGGTCGGCAAAACCGGCCAATCAAATAGGAGCGACAGTGAACCTTTAAAACCTATGGAGAACTTTTTGACCAATCAGAATCAAAGGGGGGACAATTCAAAATACATAAAAACAGAAAAGAGCTGTTTGGGCTGAGCAGGGGGGCTTGGCATCTCGGCCAATCAGAATGGGGGGGGAGCGACGGGGACCCATTTAGCCTAGGGAGAATTTTTGAACCAACAAAATAAAAGGGGCGGGACATTTAAAAAAACAGAAAAATGAAAAAAAAGAGCGATTGGCTGAGCTAGCAGGGTTTGGGCTATCTCGGCCAATCAGAATAGGAGCGAAAAGGGACCCATTATAGCCTATGGAAATTTTGAACCAATCAAAATCAAAGGGGGGCATTTTAAAAATACAGTAAAAATGCAGAAAAGACTGATGGTTTGAACTAGCGAGGTTGGGCTACCCCCACCAATCAAGCGCGGCTACTTCTCCCATTGTATCTATGGAAATCGGCACAATGCAACCGGGCTCTAGGGCCGTGGGGCTGGAGTATGTTTAAAAAAGATGATTTTTATTATTGAAAAATTTTCTCTGAAAAAGAGCTCAAACTTCTATAAACATAAATAATTAAACCCCAACAACGTTTTTTTCCCCCGCCGAGCCCGGGCGCACATAAGAATTTGGGGAATATAAGAATTTCCGGGAAATACAGTAATTCAAATTTTTTAAGCTCTCTCATTGGTCGGCAGAAGCCAGCCAATCAGAAAAGGAGCGACAAAACCCATTATACCATGGAAAAATTTTTTGACCAACAAAATAAAAGGCGGGACATTTTAAAATACAGAAAAAATATAAAAAGAGCTGTTTGGGTTGAGCTAGCAGGGCTTGGCTATCCCAGCCAATCAACGCGACTACTTCTCCCATTGTAGTCTATGGCAAAGATCGCCGCAATGAAACCCGGGGCCTCAGCACCGGGGGCATGGAGAAATAATAAAAAACCATTTTTTTAAGTGTAAAACTTATCAGATAAAGCCTGAAACCTTTTTAAAAATAAATCATTTTTAAATCCCTAACAAGCATTGCGCCGAGCCGACCACATAAGGGAATTGCAATATAGGGAATTGCCGGGAAATACAGTAATTCAAATTGTTTAAGCCTTCTTTTTGGGCGTCAAAAAACCCACCAAATCAAATAGGAGCGACAGTGGGGCCCCAAAAACCATGGGGGAGTTTGACCAATCATATTCAAAGGGGACAGTTCAAAATAAAAAAAATGCGAAAAGAGCTGATTGGTTGAGCTAGTGGGGGGTCGTCCCCCGCTTTGCCAATCAGACGCGAGATACTTTTTCAAGAGCTATGGGGAAAGGAAATTCCGAGCGAGCCTGCGATTTGGGTACTTAAAAGAGGCGCGGTTATTTGGACCAATGGGGGAGCGAGCGACGCTCCTATGGTTTTCTAATGCAACGGGAATACAACAGTACATGGCGAAATCAAATGAAAGAACAGAATTGTACGTCTGTATTAAAATATCCACAATATTGGGGGGGTGAAAAAAAAACAAAAAATAAATTTAATTTTTTCTTTTTTTTCGGGACCACTGATCAAAAGTATGGGTGTAACAAAAATAAAAAAAAAAAAACATGATTTTATTGAATTAATATTTTTTTTCTTTACCCCAATATTATTGTTGCACACGCTGCAGTAGAGATTTTGATCCACTCCTCCATACAGATTGTTCAGGTTTCGTGGTTGCCGCTGGGCTACATTGAGTTTCAGCACCCTCAAAAGATTTTCGGTTCATATCTGGAAAATGGCTAGGGCCTTTTCACAAGGGCCCTCAAACTTCGCCAGATGTTGAAGTTTATCTTTTTATCTTGGAATAATGATCACACATGTAGAACAGGGGAACTGTTTCAAAGTTTTTGTGTCCTAAGCAACCCCCCATGAACCTCTGGGAAAATTCCTGGGGCATTGCAAAGGCCAAATACCAATTGTTTAAAATCAAAAGGCCCATTGGGGTGGGAAAGCAGTTTTCCCCTTACCTCAGGTCCATGAGATTTTTCCAGTAGCCGCGTTAAGGCCAAAAGTTAAAAAAATATTGGTGGATTTCATAGCAGTTTAAGGGTTCTTTTTCCTCGAAAGGTGGCATCTTTTGTGTGATGCATTCATTTTTCTTAATCCACACACAATCGAATGTTCCTCTTTTTCCTTTCCCCACAAGAACTAGCGGTGCAGCCCACGGACTCAACTGTCCGTAACACCCCGAAGTCTTTCATTCCTCTAACATTTCTTCACAGGCTGGGTACATGGAGGGTGGAAATTGGGACTTTTTCTTTTATAGGGGGGGTGGATCTCCTTAGGGAGGTGTGCAATCCCTTTGACCCTCCAATCCGTGGGATTTTCAAGACATGCTGGACCTTGGGCAACCCTCAAGTCTCCTTTTTTTTTTTTTTGCTGTTGGTGGACCTTCTAGCGATGTGGAGACCTACCCCCCACTCATTCTGGTTCAGGGGCAACCTCTACCTTTTCAGCAACTGGAAAACTGGGTTTTTTTGGGTTTTAGATATCCTATCATAACTCTGACAGCTTAGCAACCTGGTATCTAGGTAAAGTCACAAATTTTGGGGGCTAAAATTCAGGATACGCACAGGGACTCTCCCTTTACAACCTTTGCGACTTCTTTCCCCAACATAGCAGTGTCCCTTCAGTTCTTTTGGTTCAATCACACCCGTAGTCTTTACCCCGTGGTCCCGCCTTTCTTTCACCAGACAAATTTCTGTTTGGGGGTGCAACCAAACGGGGTGAGTACCATAATCCGAGCTTTTCCATTCTCCCTTTTAACCACAAACTTTGATGGGAGCCAAAAGGCCCTAGCGTTTTTGAATCATATGTTTTTCTGAAAGAGGCTAGTTTTTCCTAAGAGCACGGACTGATCTCTTTGACTTCCTCAAACATTCTGAAGCCTCCATTTCCCCAAAACCACAGGGGAATCCAGTCCGCCAATTACAACAATGAGGGCCTTCGGGGAAGTTCAGTTTTCCAATCTTGACAGACCTCCCAGCAGCCCACTTGGGGGGCAACTTTACCCTTACTGGCAATAATGTTTAGTTCATTAGAGGGGGTCCTGATCAGCTGATCTTGTTTCCAGTAGCGCTCATACTGTAGCAACTGGATTGTGGTCACTTGTGACCCAGTGTCAAGTAGTGCTGCAAATGCGATGCCATCAATCACTACGGGGATAATAGGGCGGTGTCCCACATATCTGTGCCCACTCACAGAAAAGAACCTATGGGCCCTACTCTAAAATCTAACTTTTATTTATTACAATTAAAAAATGTCTACAATATATAAACAAATTCTAGATACACAAGTAACACAATACTCATATGCTTGAAAGCCATAAAACAACAATGTTCCTCATAAACATCCAATTTACTAAGAACCAGGTGCTAACTCACGTCCACAAATGTGATACAGTAACCAAAAGCAGGACACAATCATCAAGTATATAGATAGACCTAGTCATGACCCTGATCAAACACCTTAGGAGGACATGGTTTTCGCTCCAAAAGGGACGGCCCCGTCATAAAAAGACTAGCCTTGTTACACCCTTCTCTTTAGATATATCCAATATAAATATACATAGATGTGAGGAACATACAACAATTAAACATCAGAATACAGCTTCATATTCAATATTTTTTCTTCAAATGATTAACAAGCCAAACAAATCCCAACTTTTTATACTTAAACTCCTCGTAGTGGGTCTTCAGATAACAAGTATGCCACAAAATTCCAAAGCGTTTCCTCCCTCTAGTATTCAGGGGTTCCTCAGGGGATATACATTTACAACTACCACTACATTGGCCCACAATGGAGCCTTTTTTGGCAAGATAGACCGATGATATAATTCTGGCGTTGAGTTAGCACCGGGTTCTTAGTAGATCAGATGTTTATGAGGAACATTGTTGCTTTCTGGCTTTCAAGCATATGAGTATGGTGTTATTTGTATATCTAGAATTTGTTTATATATTGTACACTTTTAATTATGAATAAAAGTTAGATTTTAGATTAAGGCCCATAGGTTCTTTTCTGTGAGTGTCGTTAGTTAAGGGCTTTGTTTCTGACCGCTCTGATATTAGTGGTAGTCTGTGACTGGGGCCAGGCCCGCCATACAGGGGGTACAGCCAGTACTCCTGTACCGGGCCCGGTGAAAACAGGGGGGCCCGCGGCAAGCAGGCCCCCCTGTTTCAAAAACTGGTCACCTGTTTCACGGGCCCCCCGGGACTGCTGTCTGTCCGCAGGGGCCCTGCGGCTCAGTGTGTGAGGGGAGGCCCGTGTGGCTACAGCGTGTGATGAGGGGACCGTGCGGCTCAGTGTGTGAGGGCCGCAGCAACTCGGGTGCAAGCAGTCATGCTCTGTACATAACTTACAACTGCAGCGTCTGGCAACATACTTTCATTTTCTCAGCGTCTCCTCTGATCGGAGTCAGACCCTCCCCCTCACTCTGCCTGTGGGTGGGGCTTCAGTGACTCTGTGGCAGAGGAAGGAGGGGCGACTGATGCGATCAGAGGAGACGCTGGGAAGGAGGTGAGAGGGACGCTGCTGTGTCAGTACAGAGCAGTTCTATAGGAATCAGAAGCGCCCCCTCTCCTCACACGCTGGGATATGTGGGGCCCCACTGAGCCCCATCTTGCCCAGCGTCCCCCCCCCCCCCTCTGAGGCTGTGGGAGCTGTGTGTGGGAGCTGTGGGGAGGCATTGTGGGGAGACATTGTGGGAGCTGTGTGTGGGAGCTGTGGGGTAGGCACTGTGGGGAGGCATTGTGGGGAGACATTGTGGGAGCTGTGTGTGGGAGCTGTGGGGTAGGCATTGTGGGGAGGCATTGTGGGGAGGCATTGTGGGAGCTGTGTGTGAGAGCTGTGGGGTAGGCATTGTGGGTAGGCCATGTGGGGAGGCATTGGGGGAGCTGTGTGTGGAGCTGGGGGTAGGCATTGTGCGAGTAGGCATTGTGGGAGGCAATGTGGGAGTGTGTGTGGAGGCATTGTGTGTGTGTGGAGGCATTGTGTGTGGGGAGGCATTGTGTGTGGGGAGGCATTGTGTGTGGGGAGGCATTGTGGGGGAGGCATTGTGTGTGTGGAGGCATTGTGTGTGTGTGGGAGGCATTGTGTGTGTGTGGGAGGCATTGTGTGTGTGTGGGCGGCATTGTGTGTGTGGGGGAGGCATTGTGTGTGTGGAGGCATTGTGTGTTTGTGTGGGCTTTGTGTGTGTTTTGGTGGGTTTGTGGGTGTGTGTGGAGGCATTGTGTGTGTGGGGGCATTGTGTGTGTGTGGGAGGCATTGTGTGTGTGTGGGAGCATTGTGTGTGTGTGGAGGCATTTTGTGTGTGTGTGGATTGTGTGTGTGTGGGGGATGTGTGTGTGTGGTGAGGCATGTTGTGTGTGTGTGTGGAGGCATTGTGTGTGTGTGTGGGAGCTGTGTGTGTGGAGGCATTGTGTGTGTGGAGGGCATTGTGTGTGTGTGGAGGGCATTGTGTGTGTGTGGAGGCATTGTGTGTGTGTGTGGGGGCCATTGGTGTGGAGGAATTGGTGGGAGCTGTGTTATGGGGGCTTTGTGGCGGGACGCATTAGTTTGGAGATGTGGGGGAGGCATTGAGTGTGGGAGCTGTGTGTGGAGGCATTGTGTGTGTGGGGGCATTGTGGGGAGGCATTGTGGGAGCTGTGTGTGGGGGCATTGTGGGGAGGAATTGTGTGTGGAGGCATTGTGTGTGTGTGGAGGCATTGTGTGTGGAGGCTTTGTGTGTGTGGAGGCATTGTGTGTGTGTGGAGGCATTGTGTGTGTGTGGAGGGCATTGTGTGTGTGTGTGTGGAGGCATTGTGTGTGTGTGGAGGCATTGTGTGTGTGGGGGGCATTGTGTGTGTGGAGGCATTGTGTGTGTGGAGGCATTGTGTGTGTGGTGGCATTGTGTGTGTGGAGGCATTGTGTGTGGAGGCATTGTGTGTGTGGAGGCATTGTGTGTGGAGGCATTGTGGGGAGGCATTGTGGGAGCTGTGTGTGGGGGCATTGTGGGGAGGCATTGTGTGTGGGAGCTGTGGGGGAGGCATTGTGTGTGGGAGCTGTGTGTGGAGGCATTGTGTGTGTGGAGGCATTGTGTGTGTGGAGGCATTGTGTGTGTGGAGGCATTGTGTGTGTGGAGGCATTGTGTGTGTGGAGGCATTGTGTGTGTGGAGGCATTGTGTGTGTGGAGGCATTGTGTGTGGGAGCTGTGTGTGGAGGCATTGTGTGTGTGGAGGCATTGTGTGTGTGGAGGCATTGTGTGTGTGGAGGCATTGTGTGTGTGGAGGCATTGTGTGTGTGGAGGCATTGTGTGTGTGGGGGCATTGTGGGGAGGCATTGTGGGAGCTGTGTGTGGGGGCATTGTGGGGAGGCATTGTGTGTGGGAGCTGTGGGGGAGGCATTGTTGTGTGTGTGTGTGTGTGTGTGGAGGCATTGTGTGTGTGTGTGGAGGCATTGTGTGTGTGTGGAGGCATTGTGTGTGTGTGGAGGCATTGTGTGTGTGTGTGGAGGCATTGTGTGTGGAGGCATTGTGTGTGTGGAGGCATTGTGGGAGCTGTGTGTGGGGGCATTGTGGGGAGGCATTGTGTGTGGGAGCTGTGGGGGAGGCATTGTGTGTGTGGAGGCATTGTGTGTGTGGAGGCATTGTGTGTGTGGAGGCATTGTGTGTGTGGAGGCATTGTGTGTGTGTGGAGGCATTGTGTGTGTGGAGGCATTGTGGGGAGGCATTGTGGGAGCTGTGTGTGGGGGCTGTGTGTGGAGGCATTGTGTGTGTGGAGGCATTGTGTGTGTGGAGGCATTGTGTGTGGAGGCATTGTGGGGAGGCATTGTGGGAGCTGTGTGTGGGGGCATTGTGGGGAGGCATTGTGTGTGGGAGCTGTGGGGGAGGCATTGTGTGTGTGTGGAGGCATTGTGTGTGTGGGGAGGCATGTGTGTGGGGGAGGCCTGTGTGTGTGTGTGTGTGTGTGTGTGTGGAGGCATTGTGTGTGTGGAGGCAGTGTGTGTGGAGGCATTGTGTGTGTGGAGGCATTGTGTGTGTGGAGGCAGTGTGGGGGCTGTGTGTGAGGTTGTGGGGGCTGTGTCTGAGTGGGGACGGGGCGATGGGGTTGGCAGAGGGTGGGGCCGAAGGGGGGGGGGGGCCCAGATGCTTCAACTGTATGGGGCCCTGAAATTCTGATGGCGGCACCTGATGGGGCAACATATCTGTGCACCAACTTGTTTGATTATGGACTTATACATCCCGTGGCTCACGTGGGGTGGTCCATGCCAGAGGAGTTCCGTTTAAATATCTGCACATATGTTCAATGTGGCCACTCTTACGTTTCCTGCATATAGGTCGGTCTAGCAAATCAAATTGGTCAGTGGATCTTCTCCCGGGTCTATTGTCATCTCTAGAACGGTATGGAGGAAGGTCTCTTACAGGTCCAGTATAGTCACCTAGAATGGGCTGTTGTTTCAGCTTCTTGACCTCTTTACATAACACAGCAAAGCTTTAGGCCATTCCTCATTAGTGCATATTTCTTTTGTGACATCTTTCATTTGTATCTGTGCGCACTGTGTAACTCTGGTCTGTGCAGGACCACACAGGAGTTCAGGAGTTCAGGGCCACCTCCCTATAATGGAAATCTTCCGGACTCTCACTGGAGTTTCTAGCCTGAGCAGGGGCGCTATCACAATTAAGTGTGGCTCTTGAGGCAGTACCCACAGTCATTAAAAGTCTGGATGCTGGAGAGAGAGCATTTTCAATGGCAGTTTAGTACCTCTACATTTCTCTTCAATACAACTGTTCCCTCTCGTGTTCTATGCATTTGTTACTTCAGCAGGATCAGCTTGTATAAATGCATGGGCGGCGCTTCTTGTACATCTAAGGCATATGTCTCGTAAAGATTCATGGGATGCTGTCTCTGTAAAGATGTCATTTTTAATTCTGAACAGTTCTGGTGTCAACGATGTGCTGTCTCTCAAGGGGACGTGCTCAGACATATTTTTCTTTTTTTTTTTTTTTTTTTTTGTTCTTTCCTGTTGTGGGGCATGATTTCTTCCTTAGTGCGAACTGTTGCCAGCTGGCCCAATCAATATTTCACCTTTTGTCAGGCGGTAATGGGTACAGTCAAACTGGCTAAGAATCTTTTCTTTAACAAGTCTTGCGGATGTGGGGTTCCCTTTATAACTAGGGAGCCAAGGTGCTCCCAAATTAGTAAGGCTTGATAGTGGCATGGTTGTGCTGCAGCAGCAATACCCATAGTGGTGGGTGCGGTTCTCCATCCCCTCTGAAGACATTGTAATGGGCTGTAGTATACTGTGATTGCAGTTCTGTTTTACCTCCTTTAAGTGTCTGTGGTACATGGTGAGAAAAAAAGTCTTTCAAGGTCACAGAGGTAATTTGAATCCTGTTCGTGATGCCAGAATTTGTAACGGAGGTAGAGTGGATAAAGATGATATACCAGTCAGATTGAAAATGCAAATACATAAACTTTACTGGAGGTAGTTCCTTCACAGTGCAGATCAGAGTACAACAGCAGTTTCCTTCCATCTTACAACAGGGTCTCACAGCCACCTACTCTTCTCCCCTCTTTTTCACAGCACTCTCTCTCCCTTTCTTGCATGTCTCAACCCAGCTCTCCCGGCCACATGGCAGGCGCCGCCTCCCTTGCCCTAACCACATCCTGTTCCCCTCCCCAATCTCCACCCCCCCAGATGCCCTGTGCTGTAAGTGATATCTAACAAAGTTAACCCTTGGCTGGGACTCTTGCACAGCACATTACTTAACTTTACAAAGCACAGTGTAGTCATATTCAAAGGAACAACATATACAAACTTCAACACATTAGTGGGATACCACAGAAAACCCAGCCACGACCCATCTACAATGCTCTTACTGAGGAAGGAGGTTGTTGACCAAAATCTTGCGATACAGGGCCCCATCCATGTTCTTTTCAAAACGGTGCAGATGTCCTGTCCCCTTTGCCGAAAAGCACCCCCAAAGAATGATGTTTCCACCCCATGCTTCACAGTTGGAATGGTGTTCTTGGGGTTCTACTCATCCTTCTTTTTCCTCCAAACACAGCGAGTGGAATTGATACCAAAAAGTTCTATTTTGGTCGTATCTGACGACATGACCTTCTCCCATGCCTCCTCTGGATCATCCAGATGGTGAACTGGAGTGTGATTGAATGTACTTACAGGTGTCTTTTATACAGGTAATGTATTTAAACAAATGCACTTAATACAGATAATGAGTGCAGAGTAGGAGGGTTTCTTAAAGAAAAACAGGTTTGTGAGTGCCAGAATTCTTGCTGATTGGTAGGTGATCAAATACTTATTTCATGCAAAAAATGCAAATAAATTATTTATAAATCATGCAATGTAATTTTCTATTTTTTTACATTTGTGTCTGTTACAGTTGAAGTGTAGGTACAATAAAAATTACAGACCTCTACATTCTTTGTAGGTAGGAAAAATTGCCAGTATATCAAATACTTTTTTTTCCCCACTTGCAACTCCTTTATTCTGCTGACCAGTAGGGGTCCTGGTCCTAAGGGTAGGATATTAGTGTTTTATTCCTATTCTATTCTCTAAGAAATCTTTTTAAAAAAAAGCCAAGACAAACAACATTATTTCCTTCTTCACAGGTGCAGGACTTGATGGAGTTGAAGAAATAAAACGTCATTCATTTTTTCTGACAATAGACTGGAATGTAAGTATATTTGTGTTTTAGATCCCTCAGCTTCCTTATTTTCTGTAACTCATGAAATCTTGACTGTGCTTATTTCATAGCACAACAAAGATTTTGCTACTGAGAGTAAAACATGTATTCCATACTAAACCTAAAGTTATAAAATAAAAGCTCCCCTTTCATTTCATATAGTGCTCTGAAAAAATGAAGGGTGAGCTCTGATTGGTTGCTATGGGCAACAAAGAAAGTCTTAGACATGGATAGTTTTCATACATGTCACTCACAAGAAGTCAGTGATATTTGGATTTTGATTGAATTTTTAGGATGAACTAAATGAGACCATCTTAACTTTAGAATGCACATGTGCAACTATTCAATGTTTCAGTACTTTTTGCACAACTTGCTGATCTCTAAGGCCATGTTCACACGGCTTAAAATGGGCCAAATTTCGGTCCGTAATTACGCGCCGAAGTGCACCAATTACGGGCCGAAAACTGCCCATTCATTACGGTATAATTTCAAAAATATGGTTAGCGCCGGGCGGGGAGATAATTGACATGTCACTTTCTAGCGGCGTATACGCGCCGCTAGCAGTGATTGTCTATGGGCCGGCGAAGTGCCGGCCCCCCCCCCCCCGCTCACTCCCCCGCTCCTGCCCCGCCCCCGGCCACACGGTGTAATTGCGGGGCGAAATTACGCCCCGCAGTTAAGCCGTGTGAACCTAGCCTAACAAGGAGCTTAATGGCAAAATCCCCAACAGGTGTTTGATCCATGAATCGCCCAATAAAGGAGATCAATTTGAATTGGGATTAAAACAGTCCTCCTCATCATGATGTTCACATTTTGACATTGTGAGACCAACAACTATCCTACAAAAACTTATATACCCGGGATGATGTAAAGAGGAGAAAACCCATAACATGCAAATAGGGCTACCCGCTAAAGCAATAATAACAACCAAAGAAAGAGGAACTCATATAAAAATGTATCAAAACTTTATTAATCATACATAATAATATAACAGCACAAAAAAGATATATTAAAAACACCACCATCCAGCTAAAACAATATGTATACAAGCACGGAGGTCTAGGGTCACGTGAAAAAATAAAAAATACATTCCTATAAACAACCAACCTCCTGGTGGTTTATCAAAATTTATAATACAAATACCTATGAAACTATCATATTACCATACCGTGGAGGAGGTGTCCGTTGAAAAAATATGATGAAAGACCATGACAGCTAGACCTCCGGGCTGCCCCGACGCGCCATTCGCTAACGCTTCTTCAAGGGGCTTGTATACATATTGTTTTAGCTGGGTGGTGGTGTTTTTAATATATCTTTTTTGTTGTTATATTATTATGTATGATTAATAAAGTTTTGATAAATTTTTATATGGGTTCCTCTTTCTTTCATTGTGAGACCAAGACAACACCTTACGATTGATCAACAGTGCCTCTGCGACAGAACTAGCTACTGAGCTTAGAATGAGTGTCATCAGCAGGAAGCAACAGAGATACAGAGAGATTGGAGGCACTGAAAGGCAAAGAAGTGTTTAAGAGAAATGATAGTCATGTTAGACCATTCATAACTGTTTACATAAGCATGGTCTGAATGCTAGCTGACCGGCAAGGGTACCTTACCAGTACCTGACCTGGCTGATGCATAGCACTCTCCTTGACGTCCCCGGCTTTGTTGGTTTCCATCATTTCTGCTCAGAGTGATTCAACTTTTATCACTGAACAGCACTGAAGACCACTGGTCCCACGTCCAGCGTAGATGCTCCCTGGTCCATGCAAGACGATGATGCCTGTGTCTGATGGCGTGGTTAGGTACCCTTGCTGGTTGTCTAGCACGTAGACCACACTGATGTTACAACAGTCATTAGTGTGTGATGGAGCCAAAGGACGTCCACTTCTTTGCCTTTCTGGGACTCTTCTGTAACGGAGACGGGGACTAAGCGACACCTGTTGCCCATAGCAACCACCTCCTAAAGTTCCTTTATATTGCGGGGAGAGGTGTATTGCACCGGCCGTAACAAACTTCAGACACACCAGATCTGGGGATAATGAAGCCTTTACTCCTGACCTTTCTGCAGATACTTTCTCCCCAGCGTACTTTCTTGCCCCCCCCGCGGTACATTTTTGGGGGCCCCGAACCCCGCAGCTCGGGCTGCGGTGCACTCGTTCCCCCGGGCCCCACTGGCCCCGGTGGGGCTGGGTCCAGGACGCAGCGCCCCCCTGGGCGACACTCCATCCTTTCCTGCCCCCCGGCATGCCCTGCGGGCCGGCGAACGGCCCGATCCTTAGGGCGCGCCCCCGTTTCTCCAAATTTAAAGGGAAGGCGCGGTAAGGTTTTGCCGGCCATGCTCATAGGAGCACCCTTTTTAGAAAGGGCTCCACCCCCCGGGACCGCGTTGCCTTTCCAAACGCGCCATTTTTTTGAGGGAAACCCTTGTTTTGGGTTTCCGGTTTGCCTATTCCTGTCCCAGTCCCGACTGCTTAGTCTTTGACCAGAACCTCGTGCTTGCCCTGACTCTTGGCCCCCCGACTACGATTTTGCTGTCGATCGGTATTTCGTCGCATGGGGTAGCGACCGGTGGAATCCCACCGCAGCAAGCCCATCCGTTTTCCCTCGGGCTTGGTGAAAAAACCGGGACCCACTTAGCTCTGCCCCCGGGTGTGGTTCCCCCCACTCTTGCAGTGACCCGGGGTCCACTTGCCCGTTACATTTGGGTTTCGGCCAAAGGATCCCCCCCAAAGGGTGCCGCTGCCCGCGTGGAGGACCTGACCCCCACGTCGCCCACAATCTCAGCAGCTGGCCAACAGGCTCAACTTTTGGATAAACTAAGGGCCTGATAAAAAGTTTTTGCCCCTCCGCCAATTTCCCTCCCCCCCCCATCCGTTCTGCCCCAGCTGTTTTCCTGGCCTCTGTAGCCCAAAAGCTTCCTGTCGCTCCCCTCGAAGTTTGATGGAGACCGAAACTTCCCCAAGGTTTTTTACGCAGTGCTCCATGCACGTGGAAGTGGCCCGACCCTTCCATCTAAACGGGAAAAAGTGGCCTTTGTCCTTTTGTCTGCTTTCTGGAAAGGCTCGGCTGGGCGCCCCCCTCTGGGACCCGGGGGCCCTGTGTGAGGATCTGCAGGCCTTCTTTTGGGGAGTTCCGGTGCGTTTCGGGAACCGGCGCGAGCGTCTTCCATGAGATTGCTCTCCTGAATTTTGCACCGGGGGGAATCCTCGGTGGGAGAATACGCCATTCAATTCCGCACTTTGTCCTTGGGAGTTAACCTGGAAAGAGGCGCCTCTGTGCACTTTCAAAAGGGCCTCTCGGGGATTGGGACGCCCTGGGCGAGGGATTCCCGGCTTTTGTGGGCCCTGATCCACCGGCCAAAAAGCTTAAGTGCGTTTTTCCAAAGGCAAAAAGGCTTCCCCGGAAGCGATTCCGCCCGGCCCCGTCTTTTCCCCGCTTGGCTCGGTTTTCCCAAAAGCCGCCTTGCCTCTCCTCGCACTCTGGTAAAGCCCAGCAAGTGGTCGAGCTAACCCTTCGGAACGGGAAACTGCCCCGCGCCGGCGGAAATCTCTGTCTCACTGCGTCAGTGCGGAGCCTTTCGGCGTGGGTCCGCTTTGGCCACATTTGGGAAACGCTCGCACCTAGGCCCGTGGAGGGCGACCCAGGTGTGAGTGCCCCTCTCCACGCCCCATGCGGTGCAGTTCGCTACGTTTTTTGTCGTTGCCCCAATCCTGCCTCGTGGTTTCCCCGGTTACCGGGGAATTTCAGGGAGCGTTGGTCCAGGGGTTCGCCTCGAAAAAAGCGGGTCATCTCCTCTGTGAGTGGTGAGTTTGGCGGATCCCCATCCTTTGTCGCACGGGCCTGTTCATGCGCATAGGAGCGCTGCATTCTGAGGGAATTTCCCTTCTATGTTTGGGGCCCCCCCCTGTCGGCGTCCCCTGCTGGGGTGCCTGGTTGCAAAAAAACCGACCCGTTTTGGCTGGAAGACTGGCGAAGTTAGTTGGGACAAGATTTCCTTTCCCTTGTCTAGTGGACCTCGCCCCGGGGGTCCCACCCGTGCGGCTTTCTAAACCCCTTTTGGGGGGTTTCCGGCTGAGTCCAGGACTTCGCTGATGTTTCTCCCCCAGAAGCAGGCCGAAACTTGCCTCCTCACCGGCCCCATGGGGCTGTCCATAGATCTCCTGCCCCCGGGATAGCCCTCCACGGGGGGGGGTTTTTTCCCCCTTCGTGCCGAAAAACCCAAAGGGCCATGTCGGGCTATTAAGGAGAATCTCAGGGAAAGGATTATCCGTAAGTCCTCTTCCCGGCTGACCCGGGTTTTCTTCATGGAGAAAAAGGAGGCTCGCTCCGCCCGCATAGTTTCCCCTGGTCTTAATAATTAGGGGAAGAACCAATACCCGTTGCCCCTCATCACCGAACTCTTTGATCGCCTCGAGGGGCCCCGCTTCTCCAAATTGGTCTGCGAGGAGCCTATAATCCCCATCCGGGAAAGGGGACGAGGGAAAAAAAGCATTAAAAAACCCGGGGGGGCTTTTGAATACTTAGTTAGCCCTTTGGCCCTTAACGCTCCCCCCCTATTTCCCGAGCTTCGTTTTTTGAGATTTTTTTGATTTCTTTAAATTCCCGTGTATGGTGTTCTGGAGGGATTTTTGGTCTTTTCCGGTGCCAAGTCCCCTCGTTCCATGTGCTCCCCGGTCCTTAGTGTCTCCGAGAAAAACACCCTTTGCCACTGGGGGGAAAATGCCCAAATTTCCATCAGGCCAGTCTGCCCCTTCCCCGGGGTACATCATTTCTGCCAAGGGCTTCAATGGACCCCGGCCCCAAATTGTCTGCCGCCGAAGGCCTCGTCCGGTCGGGCCCTTTGGCCATCCACGCTTCCTTGGCAAGCCAATTACGATGTCATTTATTCCCCCCTTTTTTTCCCCGTGGTGGCCCCCACGGGCGCTAAAAGGAAGACCGGTAATCCAGGCATGGCCCCGGCGGCCAAGAGGGATTCACCCAGCTCAAGGGGGCATTTGCCTCTGCCCCTTTTTGTCACGCCGACACGAGAAGCCTTCCTTTCCGGGGTTCGCTTCTTCGGGGGGAGCGGGGGGGTGTTTTTCCCGCGGGACTTAAGGGCAAGGGTTTCTTTTGGTTTTTTTCAAAGCCTTCCCCCGGCCGAGAAAAACTACACCATTGGATTGAATTGTGGCAATTAAAAAATTAGCCCGAAGATGGGGTCATCTGTTGGGGGGGGCTCTTCACCAATTTCTATTTTTTCGGATCACAAAAACCGGGGTTTTCCCTTTAAACGACTCGCATTTAACCCCCGGCGGCATGTGGCCCTGTTCTTCTCACGGTTGATTTGTGATTCACTTCCGGCCAGCAGAGAGGAACATTAAAAACGATCCCTATCACTGCCCCCCATTTTTTTTTGGGGAAAGTCTCCACCCCCTCACATCATTTTCCTGACTGCCTTCACCCCTGCCCCCAGGGGTCCGACGTACCCCCCGGCAAAAAACTTGCGTGGCCCGGTTTTGTAGAGAGTCCTGAATTGGGGTCATTTCTTGGCTACCGGGCACCAGGTGGTTGTTAACCGGGAATTGAAACCCCCCTACTTATGGCCAGATTAGTCAAGGTGTTAAAGGGTTTTTTCGGATCTTGCTCCCCTGTGCGCGCAACAAAGTTCCCAATAAAGGCCGGCGGGGTGCTGCAACCTCTGCCCATCCTAACCTCCCCTTTGGGCCCATATTTCAAAGGACTTTTATTAAATGACCTCCCCTCTCTGCCAGAACACTGTATTTGGGGCATTGTGGACCCCCTTCTCTAAAATGGCGATTTTGTACCATTTCCGGTTAACCTTTGACCTCGCCTTGCGACCCTCTTCTTCCGCATGCTTTCGTTTAACGGCCCTTTCCCCGGCTTTTTGTTGGGTCTGGGGGGCAGTTTGTGTCCGTTTGGCGGTCCCCCCCTTGCCCAGCTTTAAAATGAACCTAGATTTTTCGTCTGCTATCATCCCAGACTAACGGGCAGGTGGAAAGGGTAAATAGTTTTTTGGCTACATCGCCCTTTTGTTTGCCCGGCAGGAAACTGTCCAGCTTGTTACCCTGACGGGGTTTTCGTCAATTCCCTTGTTCGGGGGCGGTGGGGCTTTCCATTTTTGTTTTTTATGGCCCCTTTATCCCCCCCCACCCCTCCCGTTGGCAGGCCTCGGACTCCCTGTGTGGATCCCTGGTCCGGACCTCAATTCCCCTTTGGATGACATTTTTGGGAGGCCCCGCAAAAGGGCCCCTGCCCAGCAAGAAGCAAGCGAAGCCCCGCAGGCCCCCCCCTTCGTTTGCCCCGGGGGTAAGGGTTTGGTTTTCGTTTAGATAGTTCGGGTTGAAGAACCCACTTAATAGGGCCCGCTACCTCGGGGGCCTTTTGAGTCCTCAAAAAAAAAAAAACCGGGGGCCTACAAAAAACCAAAACCCCCCCCCCATTACGGGCCGAACTCCCTTCCATGTATCCCCCCCTTAAGCCTGTTTTTTTGAACAGATTTTTTTTCCTAAGGGGTCGTTCCCCCGGGGGCCAACACCTTGATGTCTTTTCCGTAAAGGAAAAATTTGGCACAAAGACAATCAGAGGGAAGTTTTTTTTCGATTTTGGGAAGGGGGGGCAGAAAGATCGGGGGGCCCGGGGGACAACATCATGGGGGTTTTCTGAGAAGGTTTTTGGCCAGGGGGTAAAACCAAAAGGGGGGGTTCTGTAATGAGTGGCACCCCAGCTCGGGCGCGGGTCACTCGTTCCCCCGCGCCCCAGTGGCCCCGAGGGGGAGCTGCAGCCCCCCGGAAAACTGGGGGATCGGGCGCTTTCACCCCCGTCCGCCCGTTCCTGCTTTTGTCACGTCTGCGGGCCGCGCTGCCCCCCCCCCGTCCTTAGGGGCGCTTGGGCCCCCGGGTTATCCCCAAAATTTTGGGGCATCGCCCCCCCGGATGGTTTTGCCGGCCAAATGTCCCCTTTAATTGGCTCCCCCTCGGGGACCCCCCGTTGCCGAATCATGGCCATTGTCCATGGAGGGCCTTTTTCTTGTTGGTTTTTCCTTTCCGTTTTTACCGTCCCCTTGCTTCTTTCTTGACCACGAACCTTCGTGCCCGCCCGACCTCTTGGCCCGTCCCCACTAGGGTTTGCCCGTCGATTCGGTACTTCGCGCACCCCCGGCCACCAAAAGCAAGCAAGTCCATAGGGGAGCGACTGGGGAATACCCCCACAAGCCATCCCCTTTTGGCGGGGCTCTTTTGGGAAAAAAGGGGCCCACTTAGACTCCGCTCCCCGGGGGTGGGTTCTCCACCGCTTGCGGGGGACCCCTGGATCCACTACCTAGCGCCGTTACAATCATGCATTTACTTATGAGCGGTTTTCCTTTAACCTGCTTCCCAGTGCTACCTGCGCTTTCAAGTAGTTTCCCACTACTCGCCTCAGGCTGGCCTTTCTAGCGGCTTCCGAGTTCAGTGCTTCTTCCCGGATTTTCTCTGCTTGCTCTGGAAGTGGGGATTTCTTCCCCAGCTTCTCCATGGTTTCTCTGCTTTATCAACCTATAACTATATACACATCTAAACACTGGACATCTTCTTTGATAGCCAGAGGAATATTCCTCCCGTCATGAGAGCTCCCACTGTCCTCCTCCGAGGGGCACGCTTCTCCCTCCTCTATCTGTCACTTCTCCTCACAGACAGTAAGGGTATGTTCACACGGCTTATTGGGGCGCCTAATTGCACACACATTTCGCCGCGTATAAAGCGCAATACACGGCGAAATGCACGCTACAATTACGGTAAGTAGGGATGGGTGATACTATCGACAAAAGTTGAAACTGGCACAATTTTTACGTTTATCGGTGTTTCGCGATGATGCGATAGTTTACTTGAATATCGTAACGCTAATCGGTCTCACGTTTACAATCGGGCCTTTTTCAGCGCTTCCTGTAATTTTGGCGGCCAGCCAATCAGAGAAGAGCATAGAGCAGGGTGAGCTGGGTGTACAACGTCATGATTGGGCGGTGTATGGATATCATTGGCTGCAAAAATCACGACCTCCATTTCCTGTTCAGCCTCATTTCTCATTGATCTCACTATAGAGCAACACGTCTCACTGCCTGTCCCAATAGCTGTTGCCACAGCTCAGAGAGGCGGTCTTCTTTTATACAGAAAACCATCCTTGTAGTTGTGAAGCTTAGGATATAGTTAGATTAGAGAATTTAAGTTCTGATTTAGTTCGACAGAGACTTTTAAAGAAATCTAGTGCTATGTGCAGCCGAGGGGGGTGGGGGCGGAGGGGTCTGAAAGGAGGGTTGATGATGTGCAGCCTAGTCTCTCCTGTCCTGAACTCACATGGAAATAGCAATTTTTTTAACACTTTGTGGCCAGCAGACCCCCCAACTGAGGTGAAATTGTCCATTTTGTTTTTGCATTTCTATTGTTGTCTGTGCAACCCAATTTTGTGCCAATAGCCCACTTGTACGCAATTGGGGTTACAGATATTTTATAGTAACTGCCGCCTGTTAGTGGTGCCAAAACTGCCTTTCATTTGCATGCGCATTCTCGTCTGCGACCTGGGTGGGACAGAGTGCTTCCCCGACCTGTAAACAAACTCAGTTGCTAAGCACAAGTAATCCAGCCCATTCTCTAAAACCACAGCACTTTGCTAATGGTAACCAAAGGCGTACATCCTTAGATTTTTGGTCCCTACATTTTCAACTATGATCTTCGTAGTAAGACAACCCCTTTAACTCTGAATCATTGATGCTTAACTGCCACAACTGGACCAACTCCCCAAGCGGTATCCCATGGCAACCTATCACTAAACCTGGCTGAACTGCCTCCAGCTCCAGGTTTACTTCCTACACAAGTAACACTAAGCATTAGCACAAAACAATGTCCTTACATCCCTTTACACTTCCAGTCTCTCTGACTCTGTGTTGCTTCCTACTGATGACACTCTGACAATGGTCACTTCTGTCTAAGAACATCCTGCTTAAAGCCTCACAATGGTGAGGTACAGTTGAACAATTGTAAGATGTTGTCCTGATCTCATGATGTCAAACTGTGAACATCAAAATGAGTAGGACTTTTTAAATCCCAATTCAAATTGATCCCCTTAAGTTTAATGGGCGATTCAGGGATCAAACACCTGTTGGGAATTTTGCCATTAAGCTCCTTGTTAGAGATCAGCAAGTTGTGCAAAAAGTATTGAAACAGTTGGACATGTGCAATAAGTAACGGTCTCATTTAGAAGAGTTTTAAAAAAATTTAATGCTCATCCTGAAATTTCAATCAAAACCCATAATATCCCTAACGTTTTGTGAGTAGTGTATATTTGCTATGAGCCAAGCAAATATATATATAATTGAAGACCATAACCTGTTCAGTATGTAATAAATTAATTCATGCTAAACACTACGGTACATTGCATTTGTGCACATTTATGAATAGTTTCATTTCCTGACATGCCACGTAAATTCTGACTTCAGATTCAGACTCAACACATTATATTTACCATAACTGTAACACATGGTATTCACTCAGTAGCAGCGATTTTTTTTTTTTTTTTTTTGTTGTTGTTGTGGTGTGTTTTTGGGCAGACAGTGATCCTTGCGCTCATTAGGGTTATATGTACAGTAGGGTGGCTCTTACAAATGAAAGTTTAAAGTTTCCAGTTCTAATCCCTTCAAAGTGTTCCACCTGATGAGAAAAATATTTGGTAGGGGGCTCCAGGGGTCTACATTAGGGTGGCCCTTAGCACAAGGTGTAAAAATTAAATTGTTTAATTCAAATGTCTCACCCCCTGAAGTTGTTCCACTTATAAAGAGGAAAATTTGTGTAAATTGTTTTTGCAACATTTAAAGGTGGACCTTGCATTTTCAAAAATTGCAAACTTGTTACACTAATTCCACTAACGGCCACCTGTAAATGATGTCCAAATGCAGAAACAATTTACACAAATTTTCCTCTTTATAAGTGGAACAACTTCAGGGGGTGAGACATTTGGATTCACCACTTTCCTTTTTTCACCTTGTGATAAGGTACAGTATCTCACAAAAGTAAATACACCCCTCACATTTTGTAAATATTATGGGCGATATTTCCCAACACGCCAATGCCAGCTTTTTGGACTATATTGCACTAAAACCATTTTTTGACGCCATATTTTGGATAAAATGCTGTAAAAAAATTAAGTTATGGCTGTCAGACTATAATGACAAGGCACAAAGCCTGGTGATCGAGGGCCGATATGTGTCACCATGGTTCAGGGACGCAGTGAAGTGAGCCAGGTAATATAGGTCTATAACCTTAGGTCACAGACATGTTGTTTATTACAAGCAGTGGTGTTCTGGGACAGCTTTTTACTGGAGCAGTTTAGGGGCCATTCACACGGCTGATTGCAGGGATGGATTGCAGCCATATTGCGCGCCGTACTGTGCTGCAATACGTCTGGAATCTATCCCAGCCATTACGGTAATCCGCAGTTCTCATAGAGAACTATGGATTCCGTCTCCTCTCCCCGCTCGGCAAATCCACCGAGCGGGCAGAAAGTGACGTGTCAATTATTTACGGCGTGTGCGCCATGAATAATGAATGTCTATGGGGCCCCCGCTGCACGGCAGCCAGCATAATTGCAGGGCGAAATCCGTCCTGCAATTACGTCGGCAATAAGCCGTGTGAACCGGGCCGTAGAGTTGGAGGGATGACTGCTCCCACATATCCATCCCGGGTTTTCCCTGGCCTATATAGCCAGAAAGTCAGGTGTGTGGGTGGGGTGTGTGACTTCAAGCTTGGAGTTGTAAAGGGGGGGAAGGGTTGCTATGTTGATCTCTAACAGAGAAGTTGGACATAACCATCCTATGCACTGTGAGAGACTGTTATGGTGAGCGAGACCAGTTTATGTTAATCCTTTTGAAACCTGACGGTTATCTTTCTGTTTGTTTGCACCCTGCTGAAGAAAAGCTGTTTGTGTTACCTGTGGACTTGTTTAATAAAACCCGTTCAATTTGAACTTTGGCTGTGTCTGTGATCCCTCTGATGGAGCTGACCCCCCACATGACATAAAAACACAATTTTTTACAAACACTATTATGTATTGTGTAAAAGTAGTTAAACATAAAAAAAACTATATAAAATTGATATTGTTGTAATAGTATTGACCCACATGGTAAAGTTATCCTGTAATTTATACCGCGAGGCAAAAGCTGTAAAAATGAAACCCAAAAAAACAATATCGGAATTGCTGTTTTGTTTTATTTTCACGGCCCAGTGCTAAAAAAAACTGTGAAACACCTGTGGCCCCAAAATAAACAAAACACACCTAGAAATGTTTCCAGAAGAGTGTTGAATCAAAAATGGGTGAATTCAAGAAGTTTCCCCTGCTTTGGTACTTTGGGGGCTTTACAAATGAAACCTGGCACTCACCAAAATCTGCTTTTCAAATGCTAAATAGCGCTTCCTTACTTGCTATGCACCCAAATAGTAGTTTACATCATCATATAGGGTATTTCTTATGAAATTGCATAATAAATTCTGGGATGCTATTTTTCCTTGTAAAAGTAAAACATTTTCAGCTACAACAGCATGTTATTAGAAATAATGTAATTTTTCATTTTCAAAACCTAACTCTACAAAAAAAATGTGTGAAACACCCGTGGGGTCAATATAATTAATACACTACTTAATATATTCCTTAAGGGGTGTAGTTAACAAAATGAGGTCTTTTTAGGGGTGTTCATTAGGTTTTAGCATCTTAGAGTGTCCACAAACCTGTAATGGTGTCTACAAAATATGCCTAATGAATGTGAGACGTCAAAATCCAGTAGGTGCTCTTCCTATTCTGAGGCTTGTGGTTCAGTCAATCAGTGCACTAGGGTCACATATGGTAAATCTCCAAAAATGACAGAATCGGGAGAATCAATATTTTGGGATGACCTGTATGAACGTTAGCGCTAACAGGCCAGTTCTAAATAGCTTTAAGGCAGTGTAGAATGTGCCAGAATGTATGAATCTGTTCTTCTGCAGGTCATAAATACAGGCACAGTCTATTGCCAATACAACAGGCACCACCTGTCTCAGGCACCACCTTTAACCTGGTCTGGCTGTTCTAACTGTTTTGCGCCTAGATTTGGCGTCAAAGAATCATAAATGTGTCTACGTCTATGAATGTGATGTGACACGCCCCCAGAACGCGCCTAATTTTTGTCGCAATAAAAAGTGTCTTTGACGCATTACAAAGGAACTTATTGCGCCAAAGTTTGGAGTGCACCTGTTCATACATTCCTTTAGGCTCAAAGTACACCAGAAAACTGGCGCAGCCCCATTCAACCATTTCGCCCATAGTTTCTTAGTTCCAGTAAATGATAGATAAAAACTAAAAATCTGCAAAAAAAATTACAAATTACCTTCCACTTTGGTTTAGTTCCTGTGAAACAGAGGCATTCAGGAAACTTCCTGAATGCCATTTTGAATACCTTAGGGGGTGCAGAGTACAACTTGCTGGCTAGATAATAGGTGTGGCTTAGAAGGGGTAATATATCTCATTGGTGATATATCTCAACTATTTTTGCAACTCACTGGACATCTGCATAGAACAAAGGTTTTGAGAAAGAGCTGAAGATCTTGCCAGCACCATCTTTGGGATGTAGTAAACTACTGTAAGTCTTACATTGTGAAAAGGATTGAAACCAAGTCAGTGAAGTTCATCTACATACAGCTGTTTCACTCTTCAGTGCCTTAGTTTCAACCCATTTCACATTGCAAGACTTAGTCACATGTGAATTGTGTTTTACTACATCCAATAGATGCCGCTGGTGAGCTCTTCAGCTCTTTACCAAACGGCTTTGTTCTAATTAAATGCCCAGTAAGGGCCAAAAGTCCAAAATGTATTACTAACTTATGGGCAATGTGTCACAAGAAACATTCTCTGAATCACATGGATAGGTAATAGGCTGATAAGTGAAGAATGAAGCATTTTTCCCTATTTAGAAGCATTCCAAAATTTCTTATGTTTACAAACTTGTGTTTATAATTGGAGGTATGCTTTAAGCTTCCGACAATACAAAAAAAAACTTTATAATAATGGTGACTTATATTAACCAGAAATGTTAATATCTATTGTCTTTACAGAAACTTTACAGGAAAGAAGTCAAACCTCCTTTTAAACCAGCAGTGGGGAGGCCAGATGATACATTTCATTTTGATCCAGAGTTCACTTCTAAGACACCAACTGGTAAGTAATTAACTCTTCAAAAGGGTATTACCAACACTATGATAAGCTTTTAACATGCATGGAAAGGTAAAGGAAGACTATTATCAAACACACTGATGTTTAGATTTTGCTTTGTTCAAGAGATAAAGAAGATTTTATATACTGCTAATGTACACAAATTTCTCTTAGTTACCAACCACGTATCCCTGCTTTTTCTCTTATGTGATTGCCATTCAAACATGATAATGTCATTCTTTGTTGAGTCTAATCTCTAGTACAGAAGCTTGTTTACCTAAGTTAATGACAAGTTTTAAATATTAGCTGATATGCCAATCACTGCTATAGAAACTCCCACAGCCTGGCCAAATGTGAGTCTGAAGCTGGCCATGGCTCTGTGAAACAGCATGGTGAGAAATTCTTTAGGAATGCAGTCAGTTTTGACCTACATAACACATCACAAATGCTAAAAATGTTAGAACTAATAACTTTTTGAAATGTGTTTAGGTATCCAATGTTGTTGTTTTTTTGTATGAAATGTGGTATGTAAAATGTCGTGTGCAGTGCTGCAATGGTGTAAAGTACATGCTTTCGTCACGTTTTAAGACAAACTGTTCATGTGCCAAAAAGTCTCCTGTGCCGTGACATGGCTAACGACACATTAGCTGTAACACTTTTATTCATATGAGGTACATAAATGTGTCTTAAAATATGAATTGGCTTGGACATGCTCACTGTTGAATGATGCAGGTAAAAGTGTTAGCTTTGTTTGTAAGGAGTTATTTTTTTAGGTGTAAATCTTTTATAAATATGTCTTACATGGTGCAAGAAAACTATCTCAGCAACTTTCATACACCTGGGCCATTGTACTTCCTTTTGGTGGTATATTTGTTTGAGATAAGTTGTGTTTCTTTATAAAGAAAAAAAAACTAAAATTCTGAAACTTACAAAAAAAAAATCCCAAAACATCTTTTGGGCCTGAGTTTAGTTGTAAAAATTAAAATACTGAAAATATTTTTGAAACACGCCAAAATTAGTTAACTTTACAAGCTGCACCCCAAAACAGCATTTTAGTAAAAAAAAAAAAGCCTTAAAAAAAAAAAAAAAATGTACTCTTCTTTGCCATGACAAAAGAAATACAATGCAATATGTATTACCCTGGTTCTGTAGTTTTTAGTTTAGAAATATCCTATATGTGACTCTAGTGTGTAAGCGTACGTCCACACGGCAAGGGTTTTCAGTCAGTTTTTCAAACGGTTTTGGATTTGAAAACTGTCAACCATCCCCATAGACTTTAATAGAAAATCCGCTCAGTAGTCTACACTCCATGGTTTTTCTACGGGGCTGCTTTTCACACCGTCAGCATTCTGAAAAACTCGGAGCATGCACAATCTTTCGCATGGTTTTCGGGAGGAAGCTGTGCTTATCAATGATTACGTGGATGGGCAAATTCTCAAACCGCAGGTCCACTGAAATCCTTAAAAAGGCAATAAAATACAGGTGGAATTTTAAAATAAAATCCAACCAGTATTTTGACACTGCTGTGTGGCGGTAGCCTAACTTGATTCAAACATACACCACAAATTTTTATTTTTATTTTATGTTTGTAGATGCCTTGAGGTGCCAAAACATAAAAGACACCACTTAAAAGACACTATTTTGAAAACTACGCCATTCATCTAATGGTGAAGAGGCAATTGTTATTCCTTGTTTTGTATAATTTTCTTAGAATTAAATTGTGAATATTTCAAATATATTTCAACATTTTTTACAGTAAGGCTCCTTTCACAAAACATTTTAGCAGTATCCATCAGAATACCATAAATACCACATCAGGGCCATGACAGAGCCATAGACTTATATAGGATGAACTAAGTCCTACATGTCATGGTATCCTTCGGGATAAATTATTATGGTATTCCAACAGGAATCACAAATTGACTGCCAAAAACCCGAAATTTTTAAATTTGGGCCCAACATAAAGGGTTTTAAAATTAAAAAGGGTTTCATTTTTTTTTTAAAATTATATGCCCAAAAAGCCCCAAAAAAAGTAACCCTCCCCATTCTCGGAAGCTAGCTCACAACAAGCTACGAGCTGGCCTCAGAAAGGATTTTATGAATTGGAAATAGCCCCTTTGGGGGAAACCCGTAAACATACCCCCTTGTTCCCCAAAAAAAGACCTTAGTTTTTTTTCAACTTAGAAAAAAAGGCCCTTTTTCCCTGAAAAAAATTTAACCAAAAAAGAAAATACAAAAAAGTCATAGGAAAAAATTTTTAAATTTACAATCTTTATTTTAAATTTAATAATAAAGATTAAAAAAAATAATATGTCACAAATAGTACAAATTTAAGGCTTTAAAAAAAAAAAAAAAAAATAAATTCCCATTTCAAAAAAGGCATTTCAAAAACACCATTCCTGAAATAGAAAGTCATCAAAGGGTTTTAAAACCCATAATATTTAACATTATTTTTAAAGGTCTTATATTAGAGATAAGTTTATTTAAAAATTTTTTATAGACCATCAAAAATGGGGAAAACAATAAAAGCCCACCTCTCACCCCCAATAATTACCAAGGGTATCAGGGAAAAGGGAAAAAATTTCCTGCCGAAATGGGGTACCTAAAAGCGTGTTTTTGCCAAACTTTTCAAGAGGGGTTCCCCTTGGGGGGCCTTTTTTGAGAAAACTTGGGAAACCCGCCGAGGGTATCCCCTTTCCTTGGGAGTCATCTCCCCATTCCCGGGATACACTTGGTAATGTATTTTGTGTGGGGTGTGGATATTGTATGCCCCTCTTGTGTGTATAATACTATTTTTAAACACTTTTATCCCCAAAAAAAGACACTTTTAAAAATTTTAAATTTTTTTGGTTTTACAACCCTTTGATGGGCTTTTTATTTCAAAGGGAAAGGGTGATTTTTTTATGCCTTGTTTTATATGGGCATTATTTTTTAATTTTTTTTTAGCTTTTAAAATTTTTTAATTTTTTGTGACATATTATTTTTAAAATTTTTTTAAATTAATAAAGATTGTCAATATATATTCTCCTATGACTTTTTTGTCATTGTATTCTTTTTTGGTTAACATGTTTATGTGATATAATGACTGTTGACTGAGCATTGGACCTTAATGAATTGGTGATTCTCTCCTGAAAATAAGACCTAGCAGCAGAGCCCCTATCGCCTCCACACAAACACACACAAATTGATAGTAGATGAAATTATAAGACTTCTCAACCACGTCATTGACAATCCAGAGGATTTACCTTGAAATCATAGAGAGAAGCATTTTACTTTCACTTTGTCAGGAGATCCTACAGGAAGCTGTGGAACATACCAACTCTGCAGGGGGAGCTGACTGCATAGCTGCTTGTACAGGGTGATCTGAGTCTCTCACTACATACAGTACAACAGGTACAGCACACTGAGGAGATAGTGTGACTGAGGTTACCTGTTGCTTCAAAGTTTGGCTGGTTATGCTGATGTTTGTGATAACAGGACTACATTATATTATTAAATTATGATTTTTTATTTTTTTTGTTCAACAATAAATGTGAATTCTTGTTCATGGAACAATAAAACATCCCCTGAAAATAAGACTTAGTGCATCCTTAGGAGAAAAAATGTATTTAAGACACTGTCTTATTTTCAGGGAAACAGGATAGGCTATGCCCCCCTGGCTGAGGACAGCACAAGCTAGTGACAGACATGCTGTTTCCAGTGCTGCGCAATACAGCTGAAATCCGTGCCAGAAACAAGCCGTGTAAACGAGGCCTAAGGGTGACAGGAGCACACCTCTTATGAATACTGTGGATGGCCATTTGGATTGATAGTAAAGTGGACTTATCTCCACTTGCCCATAAACAGAGCAGTATAGTTTTATCATATAGACCCACTTTAATAAAAGGTGAATTATTTATAAGCCGTTTTATAATTTGTCTAACTTGCATCAGTATTATATAGCATACCATTACAATTATTTAATTTGGGATTTGCTACATCTAACAAGTTTGCTATATACTGTACATAACACATCTAAAAAACTTAAAAGCCACACTGGCTACTATTAAAAATGTGTGGTTTGTATAGTCCACACTGCTGACTGCAGAAAGCATAGTCCTCTGTACCCTATATAGAACCCGCAGCTTTCATTTTACAAGCGACTTTTTTCAGGTGTCCTTGAGCAGATTAATTTATTCACAGATTCAAACCTGAAATAAATGTTACATTTTGTGGCATTTGGGGAAGCCTATATGTTTTATTATAATATCTGAACACATTCGGTTAATTGTTCTTATGATTCTCTTAATGCTGTTTATTCTTAGGTGATTTTAGGGCATGTATTGCATTGCGTTGCACTGAAAGAAGGCATGTTCAAGTGCATGCACTGCACACCATGCAACAAAAACATTGACAACATTTTAGGATTAAGTAACCTGTTACAGCGCCCAAATCTGTAAAAAGCTCCAAAACTTATCATGTGCCTACTCATTACTGACTTTACAAACTCTGTCAATATTATTATTACAGATTCTCCTGGAATGCCTCAAAGTGCAAACACACATACTCTTTTTAGGGGATTCAGCTATGTAGCACCCAATTTGGAATATATTCAGCATGATATTGACAATACTTCAGTCAATCCAATTGTGCAGGTAGAGTATTTACTTCTTTTATGGGCACTGTTGCTGATACTATTATGAGTGCATGGTCAATGTTATAAGGAATCAGTCACCGTTCTTCCATAACCGCAACTACAATAGTCATTGGATTTCAATGTGACTTTCAATGTTATGGCATGGGACAACGTGGCTTTCAATGTTATGGCATGGTAAATCAAGGCAAGAAATGGCTGTATCCATGGCCATTTTCATGGGCCAGCGCTCACCTCGAGAGGAAGGGGCACCACCAGCCCCGCCCACCCAAAAAAATGGGCCAACGGTTAGCAGGTTTTGCAGCTGCTTGCCATGGACGGATCATTACAGTCCCTGTCTTCCTGATTGTATCTCATAATCAAACACAAGTTGGGCTACTCTTAGTATTAGTAAAATGATGACCAGTACGAATACCTTATCTTTGCATTACAAGTGTCACCACAGAAAATGTAGGTTTATATCGTATGATTTTGCAGTGCCAATTTACTTACACATTTTGCCTTGAAAAATGTCACTGTCAGAAACTATAACACTAGTCCATGACATATATCTGCCAGGGTTGATGCAGGAGGGGTGTAGTTTATATCATATATGGATCTTACTTCAGTTAATAAATTGCAAATTCACCCATAAAGTTAGGGTGAATTAGTATTCAGCATAAAGAGTGTCCACAAAAATTCCACACATATGGGGCCATTTGATTGATTTTGCTGACCTAGTTTTCTACCCAGGTATGGTCTACTACTACTCTCTTACTATTACATAGTGGGCGGGATCACTATGTCTGTTACCAGAATCATCACTGATGCTGCAAATTGAAGTCACGTATATTTTAAACAAAAGAAAAACTCAATGAAGCATAGCACGAAGATAGTTGTTTAATAACTTTACTGCCATTAGTGTTGGAGACTCTGCAGCTGGCTCTTATTGGGGCAATGTAGCTAGTTCTAATTTTTGTCTGTTATGGGGGCACATGACTGAAGCATGCATATCTTTTTTCTATACTACTTTATTTACTAGCTTTGTCTCATGTCTATATATTTCAGAAAAGTCATCTGTTATAATTACTATACAACATTTCCTGACTTTACAAAATGTAATGGATAATTGAAGTTTTTATCAATAAAATGGAGAATGCCATGCCGTGACATCTCTGCAGTACTTTGCCCCACTGAGATTTCATTTAAAGAACATTTCAAGTTCTGTCAGGTACTGAGCTAGAAATGCCACAGATTACAGTCTGTTAAGGAATACATTTGGCATGTGGCAAAACTCAATGAAATAACAGTTTTTCTTTTAACAAATAGGAAGCAATGCTTTTCACCTTTTTTATAAAGAGGTTTCACAATTGAATCCCCTTTTCATTATTAAATATAATAACAAGCTGTGCTCTTCAATATTGTACAAAAACAGTATCCAGATGTCAGTCTGTCACACATGCTAAAATGACACACTCTGCCAATGTTTGGACCTATAGAATGCTAGAAGTGTGTTCAAGTGTTTATATGGATACTATTGTTTTAAAGTATATATAAACTATACATTATACTTATTGGGTAAAAAAATAAAAAAAAGCAACTACGTTTGGAGGAATGTCATCTGAATATACACAATGGTTTAATTCAATCCCAGCAAGTAGAGGGTTTCAAAACGAGTATTTGAAAGACAAATATGAAAGTTGAACAACTTTTATTATACAATAATTTACATTCACGTAAGCATGCAACAACCACTTCCACCCCAAAAGGCGCCATGGTGTACTATTACGCCATGGAGGTGTAAAGGAGGTATTGAGTTAACCCGAGTGCTAAGCCCTCTCCATACCTGGCGGCTGCCAGCTGTTACTCAATGAATCCTGTCACCCTACGTAATGACTGTAATCGGAAATAGCCCCAATCCCAGGTAATTTAACCACTTAGATGGGCATTTTAGTCATTATGAAGGGGCTAGAGCCTGATTGCTCCTTCCCCCTCCTGTTTGGTTGCCATAGCAGTTTGGGGCCTCATGAAGTACTGTGCTCCTATTAAAGTGTAGTATAGTAATTTCTCTGATCTCCTATAGTATAAGCAATTAAGTCATCAAATATTCAAGTCTCCTAGGGAGACTAAAATTACTAAAAAAAGTGGGAAAAAGTAAGAAAAAAGTGTGTGTGTGTGTGTGTATGTGTATATATATATATATATATATATATATATATATATATATATATATATATATATAATGTGTGTGTATATATATAACATTTTATTTATAGAATTGGAAAAGGTTTTTTTAATTGTAATATAATAACATCACCGTGCACATTATAGTCTACTACAACTAATATAATATCGTGTTACTTATATACCAAACACTAAATGCCATAAAACAAAATAAAAATAAGGCAGAATTGCAGTTTCTTGCTCATCCTGACATATAATAAAAAGTGAACAAAAACTCTCTTATTGCCTGGATTGGTACCAATAAAAACTACAGGTCAATTCACTAATAATGAGCATCGCACAAATTCATAGACGGAAAAATAAGCACGCTATTGGTCTCAGAAAATGGAGATACAAAGCAAATTGAAGAAAAGGTGTTTTTTTTATAAAGTTGTGACATTTAAACAAAAGTATATAAAATGTGAATAGCTGAAACTGTATTGAACCACAAAATAAAGGTAACATCATTTATAACAAATATGAACTCTGCTAAACACCCCTCCTACCGCCTAAAAAATATATATATATCTGCATTTTTTTCTCTAGTTCTACCCTACAAAGAGTATTTTGGCTTTCTGATACATGATATGGCAATTTAAATAGTAACGCTAAAAAAATACAAGTTTCAACTTACAGTATTACAGACACTACCGATCCATGCCATGTGTGATTGACATGTATTACTAAAGTGCATTCAGTGATTGGCTGTCAAGTAGCGCCTGTCTGCATGTTGTTATTTCTGGTACCCTGTATATAAAGCTCCAATCCTCAAAAGAGACAGTGACTTACTTCTTTTAGCAGACCTTTCTGGCTTTAATATGTAAAGACTTATTTTATCTGTATTAGTTATCTGCTAAATCTTCTGTAATTTTCATTTTACATCAACATTGGGCTGTAATTTTAGGCGTGAGATATCGCATTTCCATAAATTTGTGGTTTCAAGTTATAATTAATATCAACTTTTAATGGTTCTAGAACCAATTAATACTGTAAGTTGAGGGGCGGCTTTATATCGAAAATGTTATGTTGTGAGTAAAACTAAACTTGGAATTGTGTTTAGATGTTTTAAAAACATAGTCACCTACGATACATGCAATAAGAAAGGTAATAGTTTTTATTCACATGGTAGACTTTCAAGTGTATTTCAGTTTGGCATCCACATGTGTTTTACACTGAAATCCATGTGTAATCTACTTAGAATCTGCATTCTAATAAATCTAACGTAAATTAAATAAAATAACTGCATCAAAAAGTAGCTTTTACCAAAAATCATTGTCTGAAATCCTCTGGTTATTTTACACCATAGTTAGTGATCAGATTTTTTTCTTTTTTTTTCATTTAACTAGGGAGATCATTTACATTTTAAGGTTGGGTTAATGTACTTCTAATAAAGCTAACTTGATTAAGGTCAATCTATTCTTTTTTATTACAGCAATTGCATGGGAACAATATTCGGATAACTGATGGTTATATGATCATGGAAAACATCGGCCTTGGCACTTACTCAGTATGTAAACGATGTGTGCATAAATCTACTAATATGGAATTTGCAGTCAAGGTACCTATATAAAATAATTTCAGAGTTACTGTTCTGTTTTATAAAAGATCAGCACAACAGATTTCCTTTCTACTTAAAACAGATAAGGCAGTTTTATATTTACAAAACTTTTGGAAAACTTACCTGTGGTTCTATTTGTTTTCATTAATCTACAGTATATGATAAGATAAGAAATGTGTATTACATCTTGGTAAAGTACAATGCCCATTTCTCTACTTGCTTTTTTCCATTTTCTAAATGATTATAACACTGTAATGTAAATTAGGGCTTGCCTGTGAACCAAACACTAACCCTGGCACATAAAACCCACCAGTCCAGTTATAATGCTCATCCCCACATACTGCAAAAAAAAAGCAGCGCAAAGTGTTTGCTGCCCCTCCTTTAACCACTGCCCACTGTATTTTGACAACAGGCAGGGCAGGTCGCCAGTGACTTTTTTTTTGGCATTGCCGCATTGGGGGTAATAATTTCAGCTTCCTGTGCCTTTGACCATGAGAGATTGGAAAAAGCGTCGTCGATCATGGTTGTGTAACCTCTTGATTGCCATAGTCTGAGACAGCAGCATAATGAAAGGGGATTCTTCTGACAGATCGAGTTACTAGGTTTCACAGTGAAGCAAACTTTTAGTAAACCTCTACAGTCAGCCCTGGAAAACTCATATTGACTGCAGGGCTGTCTGTTCAAGAACCTTGGTATTAGGGCACACAATGTATTAGCTTATAAATTGGAAGTTAAAATAAAATTACAAAAATCCTACCTAAAAATAAAGTAATGAATAAAATCAAATTGATTATTTTAATATTTAAAAAACTTTTTATAGTACATACATTACATAAAACAGAACCTATAAATATCAGGTATTCACATAACCTGAAGAATTAATGCAATAGTTTATTTAACCAAAAACACAATACAACACATACAATTTGTCCAGCATAAAGCAAGGCCTCCCATTGCCACGTCACTGAAAAAAAGTTATGACTGCTGAAACACCAGAGGCAAAAAACATTTAGCTGGTTATTTAGGCCTTTTTAACATGGGTTACTAAGGGGTTAAAAATATAAACCACACATCAACATAGAAAGGAAAATAAGTGGAACATCGAAACACCTTCTAGCATGCTCAGGGACACACATACAATCAGTCAATGGCTGATATATGGGTTTTTATATTTAGAGGTGTGTTTGCTGCCACTATACAAGTACCTGTATAACCAATAATACCTCATACAGCAACTATATAATGATCAGCTACCAGTCTTACAGAGAGCAGATTACATTAGAGAATAAAGCAGTCATCCAGTGCAGTCATAGACAAAATACTGATCAATTAAAGAGTATTTATCAGCTCTTCTAATGTGTCTACTGTTATAAATAATTGCTCTACCAATGAAATTACAATTCTGGAGCATCTTTTCTTATATCGCTGAATTGTTACTCTGTTAGTTGTCCTGGAACGGCATACTTCCCAACTGTCCCACAGCACAGTTGCTGATTCCAAGGGCTATCCTGCGGTCCCAGGCAGCCAGAGGTATGTTTTGGAGATTCAGGGCAAATGCCCTGGATCCCAGGGACAGGACTGTGTTTTAAACTCTGTGTGTGTTTTTAAGCTGATGGCTCCCTGTTAGTGATGAGCGACCCCTAAAAAGCACGTCTATCTTCAGCTGTCCTCCCTCCTCTCCTCCAACTCTCTTCTTGACCCACTACAATCTCGTTTCTGACCCCACCACTCTACCAAAACCGCCCTAACCAAAGTCACTAATGACCTAGTAACTGCTAAAGCCTCATGCCACTACTCTGTGCTCCTCCTCTTAGACCTGTCCTCTGCCTTTGACACTGTCGACCATTCCCTCCTGCTACAAATCCTCTCCTCCCACGACATCACAGACTTGGCTCTTTCCTGGATCTCCTCATACCTCACTGATCGGACTTTCAGCGTCTCTCATTCTCGCTCGACCTCCTCCCCCCCGGCCTCTCTCTGTTGGTGTCCCTCAGTGGTCAGTCCTGGGTCCTTTACTCTTCTCTCTTTACACTCTTGGCCTCAGTCAGCTCATAGCATCACACGGCTTTCATTACCACCTGTATGCTGACGATACCCAACTCTACATCTCCGGCCCAGATGTCACTTCTCTACTCTCCCGGATCCCTGACTGTCCTCCATTTCCTCCTTCTCATCATTAGTGTTGAGCGATTACGTTGGCTATCGACATCGGGTTTTTCGATAGTGAGCAGTCGATTATGAGCGATGACCATTAAAGTCTATGGGAGAGCAACAACACCTTCATTCTTACACCTAAACAGGGCTGGAGAAGTTGGAATTAACAGCCACAACAGTCAAATGGATACCTGCTACATCTTAGGCACAACACTTAGGCTATAAACGCCACAGAAAAAAGTCACACACCATTCACTATCCCTGTCTTGTACCACAGCATGACCCTTAAACCTGCATCACCCACAAAATAAAAGTGCCAGAAGGCAGTATTATTTGAACCATCATTTTACTTGAACTGGACATTGAATATCCCTGTCCTGGAACGCAGCATGACCCTAAAAACCTGCATGACCCACAGATTAAAAAGTGCTGGAAGAAAGTAGTCTTTGAACCACCATTTTAGTTGAACTGGACATTGACTAGAACTGTCCTGGACCGCAGTATGACCATTAAACCTGTCTGACCCACAGATTAAAAAGTGCCGGAAAAAGGAGTCTTTCAACCACCAATTTTATGTTGAACTGGACATTGACTATACCTGTCCTGTGCCACAGCATGACCCAGGGCCGGAGTTACAGTGGGTGCGGTGAGAGCCCGGGGCTGGCGTCCGTTCATCTATTAATACGCAGGTTAAAATGTCCTGATGACGCAGCAACGAAAACTGTCGTGCTGAAGCAGAGTGCGGAAGCGGAAGTGTGAGAACTCCAGCCTTCCTCAGTACACAGTCAAGACCTGGGTAGCGCTTGCCCCTCCGTATGAGTGCGGACCAATTGAGCTTCACTTGGAAATACTGGTGGTTAACGCTCCTGTTACACCCAGGTGCCCTTTTTCTTGGCATTCTTTTTCTCATTTTACTCAACGTGCTGGAGGAAATTGTCTCTGTACTTTGTTCTCTGTCCGTGCTCCATACTCCATGTCCTCTGAATAACCTACATCTGGTCAAGTTTTCCTGTACCTCCCTTGTACAATTCAGAGGAAATTTTTTACCAGCTATTTTGTACATGCAAGTTTTTTGTACTTTAATTCTAGAAAACACATTTTTAAAATAGGATGGAATCCCACCATGTCTTTGTTTCTCTTTTTTAATTGTATTAAATGGGTTGTCTCAATAAAGGATTGATATCTATGTTAAAGATCTTGCAAAAACAAGTCATTTTGCAATATGTGTCCATTAACAGTGTCCTACCTATTCCTGTTTCTGACAGCACCATCACCCTTGAGCCACTCTTGACAATTGTGAAGAACAAATGTCTGTTAGAAACAACAATTTTTATAATAGGACCTGTAGTATAGCTGCATTTCAAAGCAAAATGCCCCCAAAAATTCAAAGCATGACCCTTGAGCCACTTTGGACAATTGTGAAGAACAAATGTCTGTTAGAAACAAAAATTTTTTTATAATAGGACCTGTAGTATTGCTGCATTTCAAAGCAGCATGACCCAAAAAATTATAAAAATGACTTCTCAGCCACTGTTAAAAATTGTGAGGGAGAAATGCCACTTAAAAGCCACATTTCTGCTCCAAAGGACCATGATTATAGTTGTATCTCCAGCACATGACCCCAAAAAATAATAAATATGACTCTCAGCACAAATAAAATTGTGAGGGAAAATGCCACTTAAAAGCACAATTCTGTTCCAAAGGACCATAATTATAGCTGTATCTCACAGCAACATGACTTCTTAAGATCTAGTGAGTAAATGGAATACAGTGTTGTCATGAAACCTTGGTGTCTTTTACAGTCTCCTCACAGCAAAACCAGCAAAATGAATTGTTGGGAAAAGAGAATAAAAATTGCAGTAAGAAATGATCATTTTAAAAAACTTTTTTCAAGAGGACCATTTCTGTTTGAAGAGGAAATGTGAAGTAGACCGGCAACTAATCGGTGACCTCGGCAATTGGGGCCACAACATCATCAGAGATCCATGCCTGATTCATCTTGATGAAAGTCAAACGATCCAAATTATCTGTGGAAAGCTGAATGTGTTTGTCTGTAATGACTCCTCCAGCTGTGCTGAAGGTCCCCACAGATATGACGCTGGCTGCTGGGCAGGACAACACCTCTATGGCGTGACGAGCCAGCTGGGGCCATTCGTCCATTTTGGATACCCAGAAGTCTATTGGGTCCGGAACACATACAAAAACATCGGTGTTGAGACGCAGATAGCCGTGCACCATGATCTTAAGCTGATCTCTGTGTGTTGGATGTGTGCCCTGCATTGCTGCGTTGGTGAGGTGGTAAACAAAGATTGCCAGAGGTCACCCATTAGGCTTCTGCCACCTTGCCTGCTGCTGCCGCTACGCCTACTTGGCACTCTACTGCTGTCACGTCGCTGATGATGTTCCACCGTGACATTTGGGGAACGTGAAGCAGACGCAACAGATGTCTCCGTGAGAACACTCAGCAAGGTCTCCATTTCCTGCATTTTACTCTCTATTTGGGTGGGTGGAAGGAAAGTGCTGAGTTTTTGTTTTGTATCGGGGATCCAGAGGGTGGCCACCGAGTAACTGTTGTTCATTTTGATGGCCTTAATGCGAGGGATCATGTTGGAGGAAATGGAGCATCCAAGAAATCATGTGAGATATGGACCCTTGATTTCCCAAGACTCTGGGTCGAGGGGCACTAGCAAACTGATATTCATCATCTTCCTCCTCCCTCAAATTCGCAACAACCTCTTTCCAAGGCAGGGATGTCTGTAACATCGGTGTCTAGGAATACCTCATCCTCCTCCTCCGCTGCCTCCGGCACAGCTTCAACACAGCCCTGACTTGCCTGAGATGATGCACCCTGAGAGCTGATGCGCCACCGTGCACTAGCTCTGGACCCCGAACCACTGCCTAATGAAGACCGATGAAATTGTGAGACTGTCGGGCCTTGTGGGTTTGAGGGAGAGAAAGGCTCCGTGTCCGCATCTGTGTCCGTCTCCTCCTCCGTCGCTGGCAGGACCTGTTGATTCAGAGTGTCCAACGATCGTTCCAGAACTAAGATCACCACAATGCTCATGCTGACAAGGGCATTGTCCGCACTGACCATTTTGATGGCTTCTTCAAAACTGGCAAGGTGGTTGCAGAGCTCTTTCATCTGCCTCCACTCTCGGTGGCTCAACACCCGAGGTCCGCACCGCTGCTTGTCAGGCCATGTGTCACTTCGTACTGCGTAATGCATTGCGCTGCTGCCACAATCGCTGGAGCATGTGGAGGGTGGAATTCCAGCATGTTGCCACGTCAACAATGAGACGGTTGAAGGGGAGGCCGAGCTGACGCTGCAAAGCAGGGTGCGAACGGCGGAAGTGCGAACTCAGACCTCGAGCCTTCTTCAGCAGGCAGTCCAGACCCGGGTAGCTCTTTAGAAATTTCTGGACGACAAGGTTCATGACATGTGCCAGGCAAGGGATGTGCTCCAGCCTACCGATCTTAAGGGCGGCCAGCAGATTTCGCCCGTTTTCGCACACCACCTTGCCTGGCACAAGGTTCTTGGCACCCAGCCAGCGCTCGGTCTCGTTGCGGAGAGCCATCCACAGCTCCTGACCTGTGTGTGGACGGTCTCCAAGACAGATTAATTTCAACACGGCCTGGTTTCTCTGGGCACGTGATGCCACCAGAGAACCTTGGGGGAAAGAACCCTGCACCATCCCTGCGGTTTTGAAGAGCGTGCGCCGAGCCTGAGAGCCACCGTCACCCCCAGAGACATCCACCCAGCTCACCCAGTGAGCTGTCACAGAGATATAGCGGCCTTGGCCGTGCTTACTAGTCCATGTGTCGGTGGTCAGATGGACTTTTCCGGACACAGATGCAGACAACGCGCTTGAAATTTTTCATGACACGTGGATGGCCAGGGCAAAGGGGCGGCTTTTAGGGCAAATACATGCCTGCTCGGCATCTGGTATTGGGGGCAGGCAAGGGCCATGACGTGGCGGAACCCATCTGTGTCCACCAGACGGAAAGGCAACATTTCCAAGGCCAAAAGCCTGGCAATGCCGACATTCAGGCTTTTGGCTTTGGGATGGTTTGGGTTAAAGTGTTTCTTCTGCTCCCAAACCTGGAAGACAGAAGGCTGGCTGCTAGACTGGCCGCTGTACAGCGTGCAGGTCGTCAAACTGGCGGAAGGAGAAGGGGTAGGATGGGTCTCTGGTGGTGCTGGTGGTACTCGGGCGACGGTGGAGGCTGAAGCGGAGGCTGAACCCTGATCATGACTCTGAGAGACATGGGCAGCTGAGGAACGCTTGGTGGTGGCGGAGGAGGAGGAGGCGGAGACAGAGGGTGTGACAGTGGTTGGAGGCCCGGCGTCGGTCTGGCCTTTTTTGGCCAAGTGTGGCCTCCATTTCAACTCATGCATTCGCTGCATGTGACTAGACATGTTGGTGGTGGTTAACCACCTAAGGTTCTTGCCTCTACTTATGCGTTTACGGCAAAGGCGGCATATGACATCGCTGGGTGAATCAGAGGCTTGCTCAAAGAAGGCCCAGGCTTGAGAGGTCCTGGATCTTTTTGACGGCGATAAGCGAGGAGCGGGGTTTGCGCTGACCGTGGCTGGCGGAATCATATCAGCGGACTTCTGCGACCGCCCTCTCCCTTTTTGAGGCGGAACCCGTAATGACACTACCCCATCGTCTTCCTCCTCGTCCAGTGATGAAGCGCTCGCAAGCAAATTCTGCTCTAAAGACCACGTTGGATCCGCAATGTCGTCATCATCATCATCAACACAGGTGACTTCGTTGTCCTGACATTCTGCATCCAGAAGCTGCGGGCTACAAGCAAAGAGGGACTGCAAGGCGTTGCCGACCGCCCGGGATTTTTGGCGATTGACCGGCTTCCTTCTCCTCCTCTGATGGCATCAGTAACTGGGCGTCAGAGCAGAGAAAATCATCCTCTTTGGCCTTTTGATCTTTTAACATGCCTTCTGACCCCAACCGCATTTTGTCATCAAAGAGGTCTTCAGAAATGGATTATCCACAGTGGTGGGTACACGAGTTGAAATTTGGGCTGCTTCATGTTGGACGGATGCTTGTGATGCTGATGATGACATTTGTGGCCGTAACTGGGAGGACGAGGAGGTAAGACTGCTGGATGCAGGTTGCATTAACCACTGAAGGACAGATTGGCGACGCTGTTCGTTACTGAGATTCACAGGGCCCTGACCCAGCGATGACAGGCCTGACGGTCCTGCAACTGACGATCCGCTGGCATGCGTGTTGTCGCCAGCACTGGAAGGAGCACCTTCTCTCGTACCTCTACCTCCATGTTTCCCACCCCCCTCTTTGCTTTGCTTACCACCTGAATTTCGCTCCATGTCAGAAATATACAAATTTGAGAAGGTATGGAAGAGTTTTGGAAAGTCTCTTATTAAAAGACGGCAAATCACAGCTATTCTCAAATCCCTCAAATCAAAACAAAATTGCTGGATTCAAATATAACTGCAAAGTAGATCTATCAAGTCAACAAAGCTGGCCTGCGCCCAAGTGAAAAAACACGTATCTGAAATGTATTCGGATAATAAAAGGTATTTTTTGGCACCTATCAATTCACCTGTGGTAACTAAAAAATTGCAGTACACATTTAAGGCAAGGGGCTCTATCACAATCTGGATGGGCAATGTGCAAAAACACGTATCTGTAATGTATCGGTAATAAAAGGATTTTTGGCACCTATCATTCACGTGGTAACTACACAATTGCTGATTCAAATTTAACTGCAAAGGGGGCTCTATCAACAAATCTGGACTGGGCAAATGTGCCAAAAACACGTATCTGTAATGTACGGATAATAAAAGGGAAATTTTTGCACCTATCAATTCCCCGTGGTGACAAAAAATTGCAGTATTCACATTAAATGCAAGGTGCCTAATGAACAAAGCTGTATGCACCAAAGTCAAAAAACACGTATCTGAATGTATCGGAAATAAAAGGTATTTTTGGCACTACAATTCACCTGTGTAACTACACAATTGCTGGATAAATTAACTGCAAGGTGCTTATCAACAATCTGATGACAAAGTGCAAAAACACGTTCTGTAATGTATTGGATAATAAAAGGATTTTTTTGGCACCATCAATTCGCCTGTGTGACTAAAATGAGTATTCACATTTAAGTGCAAGGTGCTCATGAACAAGCTGTAGTGCACAAAGTCAAAAACACGTATCTGTAAG
The DNA here is from genome assembly GCA_025379985.1 of Phyllomedusa bahiana. Lineage (NCBI taxonomy): Eukaryota > Metazoa > Chordata > Amphibia > Anura > Hylidae > Phyllomedusa > Phyllomedusa bahiana. Next base: position 59,991 of record JAODAL010014976.1, read on the forward strand.
TATTCGGATATTAAGGATTTTGGCACCTATCAACCTGGCTGACTGCTGGTTCAATTTAAGTACAAGTGGATATATCAACAAAGTAATGGGCAAATTCAAAATGAACACCTATCTGAAATGTGTACTGATAATAAAAGTGGAGTTTTGCATCTAACAAAGAGACCTGCAGTTACTAGAAAAGATGTGTATCCTATAAGTTCAGGCTGTCCAATATCCAGGAAATATTTCAATAGAATACTGTTAATAATAAAGCTATTGCAATGTCTACACTAAGTCTTGGTGAACTTTATCCAGTATTCTTTATAGAGCTTGTCTGTGTTCGCCCGCGGGGGCCCCCCCTCCGCTTCCCCCCGTGACTTTACAGCGGTAGATGCTCCTTTAAAATTCTCTAACTAACTATATGAAATCTTCCAATCTCTAATCTAACTAAAAAAGTAAGGATCACAGCTAATAGTAGAGGTTTCTCTGTGAAGAAATATAATAATTTCGCTGAGCTGTTTGGACACAAGCAGAGCGCACGTCCTTCTGCTCTGAGATGCTGGGAGACACTGAGGCTGAACAGGAAACGCTGTTCTATGTAAAACGAGGTCATGTGATTTTTCCAGCCAATCGCAACCATACACATCCCAGTCATGACGTCGCACACACATCTCACCCTGCTCTATTCTGTAATCTGATTTGCTGGCCGCCAAAATTACAGGAAGCGCCGAAAAAGGCGCGATCTTAATAGATGATGCACAGATTTTAACCTAAATTATCGCATGATCTAAAAAATCCGATCACCATAAAAACTGTGCCGATTTCAACTTTGTCGATAATAATCGCTCAACACTACTCATCATGTCTCCTAAAACTAAATGTGGAGAAAACAGAACTCATCATCTTTCCACCGTCCAACTCTACCCCTGCCCCTGATCTCTCTATCTCAGTCAACGGCTCTACACTGTCACCTGTTCCGCAAGTCCGCTGCCTTGGGGCAATCCTAGACTCCGCTCTATCTTTCAAACCACACATCCAAACCCTTACCTCTGCCTGCCGCCTCCACCTGAAAAACATCTCTCGCATCCGCTCATTCCTCAACTATGACACTACAAAAATGCTGGTCCATGCCCTTGTCATCTCCCGCCTAGACTATTGCAACATCCTTCTCTTTGGCCTCCCAGCTAACACCCTCGCTCCCCTCCAATCCATCCTTAACTCTGCTGCCTGTCTTAGCCACCTCTCTCCTCGCTACTCCTCTGCCTCTCCCCTCTGCCAATCCCTTCACTGGCTTCCCATTGCCCAGGGAATTCATTTCAAGCTACTAACCATGACCTAAAAGGCTCTCCATGACCTCTCCCCTCCATACATCTCTGCCCTAATTTCCAAATATCTCCCCTCATGCAGTCTCCGCTCCTCACAAGACCTTCTCCTTGCCTCTCCTTATCAAAGGACTCCTCACTCAACCATGTTTCTCCAAGACTTCTCCGTGCTTCAAACACACTCTCGCGAACTCCATGCGGCCCAAACATCACCTTCTTCTCCACTTTCACCAGCTTCATAAAGCAACACTGGAAAACCCATTTCTTTCAGGCTTGCTATAACTACACGAACCTTGTTGTCACTTACTTCCTCCTGACAAACATGTCTGCCCCCTCTCACGCTCCTGTCTCTTTCCCCTCCTTGTAGTCAAGATTGTAAAAGCCCATCGCTGCGGTAGAGGTCTCTCTCCCATCTGTTGTGCAATTGTCATCAATAACTTCATCTATTCGGTTACTCGTTTTGGGGGACCTTATGTTATGTATGTAACCCTCAAAACTGTACCAGACTGGCCCCTGGAATCAGATGTGCGCTTTAAATATAAATAATAATAATCTTTGATCCCCCTATTAAAGTTCAATGGGAGAAATATGCATTCCGGTTAATTTTTATACCTATACAGTGAGGAGAAGCTGTAATTACCATCCATAAACTGGATACATGCGAACTAACTTAGTGAAGAAAATGTGGCTCTAAGAGTCACAGAAAAAAATTGAAGAGGCCCTATAAAAATAATCTAGTTTCTTTCAATGGCTAATGCAATAAGGATTGAGGAAAAACAGGGCGATCGCTATAATATAAAGGAAGGGTGCAGTGGTAGCAGTATTTCTACGGGGCCTCTTTGACACACAAGAAGACACCAGGTATTGGAAGTAGGCACCATGGATAACTGGCAGAGAGCCCATTTCACTTTTTGCCACCAGGGTCCCAAGAATTTCATAGTTACACCTCTGCAGCTCGGACTAGATTAGATGACAGTACCATGGTGGCAGCTGCGAAGAGAACATGCCAATGAGGAACATGCGAGGTTCTGGTTCGACAAAATTAGGCCGGCGGGTGCCACAGTCGGAGTACCATTGGTGGCAGCGAGAACATGCAATGAGGAACATGGAGGTTCGACTAGATCTTAGACGTCATAGAGCAGCCAGCTTCTTGTTGCTTTATAACCAGGTATTGAGTGCATAAGAAACATCTTGTTACCCACCATCCCCAAGAACTAAGAGCCCATTGAATTTTTGGCATTGCCCATGTGCTGGCCTTCGAAATTGCTTGCTTTACACCCTGGTGGACACAGATGCTTCCGCACGTCATGGCCATGACATGCCCACAAATATCAGATGTTTTTACGAGAAGAAGGTCGGGAAATTGTACCTAAACAGCTCCACAAAAGACGAACTCAAAAAGCCAAAAAGGAAAAGGCAATAGCAGTAAGTAACGGAATAGATCGCTTGAGGACAAAATATAGTTTCCAGCAAGGAAAAAAAAGGAGCCAAAGGGTAAACAGACTGATCGAAGCGTAACAAACAGAAGAACTAAGGGAAGAGTCTGCACGATCCGAAAAACAAAAAAATACAAAAAAAAAAAAAAAAAGAAAGACAAAAGAAAAAAAAAAAAAAAAAAAAAACCAAATAAAAAAAAAACCCAAAAAAAAATAAAAAAAAAATAATAAAAAAAAAAATGAGACAAAAAGTGATGAGAGCCCCGAGTATCCGATGGAGGCAGACAAGGAATCCAAATCATGAATAACGCTATATCTGTTCAAGTCTTTTATCCAAGTGGTTACCTGATACCTACCTTGGTACATCAGAGGATTATTTTTATCAGCTGTATTTGGAAATGCTAGTTTTTAGTAACTTTAATTTCTCAGGAACAAGCACATTTTTTAAAATAAGGACGGAATCCCACCACGTCTTTGTTTTTTTTTTTTATTGTTTAAGTATTTTGGAATGCTATAGCCATCTATATGCAGTTGTGCAACTGTCCTTAGGATTGCGATGAGGGTGGCGGGTTCCGCGTACACTTGATGCGGGGAGGGAGAGGGGCGAGCCAGTTCTTTTTTATGACTAAGCGGACATAATGCCGTACAATAAAACATTTTTTAATTTCTCTCGTTCTTTTGCTGAGCCTAATGCCTCTGCTATCCTTACTAGTGGGATTCACCTGACATAGCGCCATTTGTGGAGTGTTGGCTATTGACAAGTGTTCTAATATTGGATGCATCTGAGATGACATTTGTATTATTTGTCTTAACATTTTCACTGTGTCTCGGTCGCCTAACCCTTATTCGTCTCTGCATATAATTTGTGATCCTAATAAAAAGAATCCCCTGGTGTTCGGATTCCCTTAAAATAAACAAAAAGTGAATTACTGGCTGGCACCACTTCATTGGATCCATATTACAAAGACAAAACCGTGAGCAATTTCCTCTCCACCACATCTATTAATATGACGGAGCCAGTATTTGAGACATGTGCTCTGCTGACAAACTCAGCAGACTTCTTTTGTGTTCTTCTTCGACGATTCTAATTCACAGGTGCAGAACAAAGTCAGCAACGTCGTGGCTATGCCAGTATGAATTTCAGCAATTAGATTGGCAAATAAGCCGCAGCAGGCAGGTGTGACAGAACCTACTGATATGGACATTCTAGACAATCAGATTTTTACCCACCTTTACCAACACTTGCCAAGGAGGATGGCAACTATTCAAGACACACAGATGACTACTTAATGACTCTGAATGCGTCCTATTGACTATCTGTGGATCACCACATGATGGGTTTTAGCAATTTGGTCATGAACCCATTTGCAACTTCATTGGCCTGTCCAAAACCCGGTCAGTCAATGACTGATATGGCCGACGCTTGCTTGACACTAGCCAATGGAAGTTTTATCTCTCTAACCAGCAGCCAGCGTTATCTCACTAACGCACTCATCACCACATGCTGGCTGGGTGACAAGCCCTGTGAGTAATCTGGTACACACATATCCGTCTTTCCCTCATGAAATGTGCGTTTTGTTATCGAGCTATTTTAATATAAAATGAATCAAGCGTGGTTTCTCTGACCATTTTGTTGCCTTCCGGTTGCCGATGTCACTTCCCTCCATACCAGTAATCGTTAGCAAGCTCTGTGAGAAACATTGTGACATTGTGAAGACTCGACACATTTTAAGCTACACTACAATCTCATATCTGTAGTTCCCTCTGACCTGTGCTGTCTACAAATTTGTATTACATACGTTGCTGCCTCTAACAGCTAGATTTACAAGTCTTACAGCTGAGTTGTATTTGTGTTGCAAATATACACCTGTATGACGCATGTTGCTGCACTTGCAATACCACCTCTTATCTCCTCCTGTGTAGCCCTTTCAAATCTTTATTTTTAAAGCCGTCACCTGTACAAATATTCGACCATCCAAGAATTTACTAAGCTCATGTTATCCTGAACCCTCAATGGATTTCCCGATTGGACACGCTCTATCAATGCCACCCAATGTACTACCACCTAATCCTTGTCGAACTGGAACCTCTACATGTTCCCCAGTTAGGGGCGATAATCTATGTTAGGACCGGAACCTCCATAGCCTCCCCATTGCCAATGTTGCTCACTACCCCACAATGCACCAATGGTATGCCCGAGCTAATTCCTAATAGTCCCGCCTGCAGAGGGTTCGATAAGTTCAAGTTCTTAAGTGAGCCCTGCGTGTACCATAAAAGTGTGAAATGCTACGCTGCACCCCATATAAATACACCTCTGCCAGCCTGACATCCACAGTGTTCCCCGTGTTAGGGATGTTCTTGCTGCCGACCACTAATATATCACATGATACGAACTTGTGTTATTGATCAAATCCTCCCCATTATTTTCCACCCTAATTTGCAAATAAATTATTCCAAAATCAGACAATGTGATTTTCTGGGTTTGTTTTCTCATTTTCGTCTCTCATAGTTGATGGTATACAACTATGCTGTCAATTTACAGGCCTCTTCATCGCTTTTAGTGGGAGAACTTGCACAATTGGTGGGATGACTAATAATCTTTTTCTCCACTCATTTATTATGCTGGGATCTACCAATAACTTGCGACTGAGAACTATTATCTTAGCTGTTATGCTGGACTTTAAATCTGGATAAAATTACATTTTGCGTTTGAGTAAGATTTGCAACGAGAGAACTCATATTCACTGGATATTTATCTCGTATGACAATAACACACGGTAATATTTTGAAAAGGCTATTCAGCCTCCAAAATGCCAACTCTATTCGAATTTTATGCCCACTCAATGTGATCAATTTTCAGCAAACCAACCCCACTAGTTACAAATATATTCTCTTTGTATATGAGATTCGGAGACGGTGTGTTATCACAATTTACTTGAACCCACAACTTGACAATAATAATTAATTTTCTACTATAAATCAGAATAATTTTACAGCACAAAGCAACCACTATTTTAGACAGATATTAATACTTTCTATGGGAGATTGGTTCAATGAGTCTGTTATGCAAGACTAACCCCAAAATCGGAACATGAACGTTTTGGGCCACACAATTAAATCTCTTCACAAGCAACACACTATTTGAAATAGAGTTCCTTATCTTAATAGGACAGATTTGCCTACACCGGTGACTTATGTAATAGCTGTACCCAGAACATCAGCAAAAATGACCTTTTCTGAACTCATAAAATTTTCAAAGATGCAATTTAGTATTTGAATAAGATTTATCTTTCGACATAGGATCATTTACTATCGGTGTACTTTGACAGTAGCTGGACCCCCAAGACCAGCACAAAATGACCTTTTTGACACTCAATAAAATTTGCCAGCAAGCAACCTAAGAAATTTTATATAGATTGCTTTCTTTTTATTGAGAACTTGGCCTTATGATGTCTTCTCCACTAGCTGTAACCCCACAACTGGAACAATGAACTTTTGGACACTGACAGCGGGAAAAAGAAAGGCAAAAGTTCTCCCAATCAAAAACAGATAAACCAGCAAGTAAGATATCCAAAGCTTTATTCAAATATTACACGGCTCACAAGAAATAGTAAAATATGCGTTCTGGTACAACTGCTAACGCTTTTCTGACCCTCGTATGGGGGTCCTTTGTTTTACAGTATTTTACACACATTGAAACATATACACATATATATACAAAAGTTAAAAACAATCACGTGAAATCACTGTTTAGATAGGAAAGTTTACCTTAGATACTTTAACTGCTTAGCATTGCCCCTGAAATGCTAATATGCAAGAATGACACATTCCAATGGAATGCATAAAGTTACTGAAACTATATGAGAATTCCAATGATTTCTTATCTCTCTGAAGTAAACACAGTTAAAAGTTATATCAGAAACCTTAATAAATATATAGGAGGTCATTTCGGCGATTTAATCCAGTAAGCCTCCTCGTATCGGCTTATTTACCCTTTCAATAATTCCACATTTTAATGATACAACAGATCCTGCATGCATTTCAATGAGACATGCCGCAAGTGCAGCGAAAACCCCACCTGTATAAATTGAGTTTGTTTATTTTTTAATGACAATGTTTGATACTACTTTGTTTTAGCATATTTCGAATCGTACTTTCCTATGTACACTTTTTGTTTCTAGCTATATCACATAACAATATAATTAAACACAAATGATCATCTCACCAATGCTTTACATATTTATTTGTTTTAAATTGTTTAGTGCCTTCACTATTTGAAAATGTTTGACTCTTTATCACTAATTTGCATATGCTGCATCTGTTACCACCACAAGAATTGAACGTAATGTATTGCATACCAAAAATTCTTACTCCTTTTTCCATTGACTAACAAAAAGCGTCTAGGTCGCATTATCTCATTGCAAATATTTTAGAGGACACATTTAATCCTTTTCTCATATTGATACAGTTTAATAACTCGGATCTATGCTTAAGATAGGAAGATTTTTAAAAAATAGACTTTTTACTTCTGCTAAAGTAGGGGGGTTTTCACTATATGAGTTAAAACAACTGTGATGACTTTGTGTTATTAAGCTTTCTCTTCCTTTTTGCTCGTTAATTCTAGTAACGAACATTGTGTTCAGTATACCTTCACTTTTTTAAATGCTTATCCAAATAAATGTTCAGGGGTCGCGTAACATGTTTTTTAATTGTTATCCTGATTAATTTCCCTTTCTTTCAAAAAATCACTGTCTTTAGAGCATGCTCGTCTAGCCCTAATATATTCTCCAGTTGGTATTGCTGCTATTGTGTGAAATAGATGTATTACCACATTGTGGTTTTCTGAAAAGTTTAGAAAAAACTTGCCCAGCCTTTCCATCCCCTTCCAAATCCAAAAAGGATATTCTGTCAGAGTAGAAAGAATATGTTAATTTTAAATTGCATCAGAAGTATGATCTATCAGATAATCACAATATGCATAAATGGACGCTACATCATAGTGTTGATCCCAAACAATCAAGAGGTCATCACGTAGCCCGCCTCATACCATCAAGATGCAGTCACAAAGGGCGTATTACCAGATCCGATACAGCACATAACTCTCCCACCAAGCCCGATTAATAAGTCGGCTAATGGGTTAGTGAAGCTGTTTGCCCATCGGTGCACCTGCAAGCTGTAGGTAAAAAATGCCATCAAATTTGAAAAAGTTGTTTTTTAATAAAAAGTCTACACTTAGCAATATAAAGATTTTTTCTTCTTCCTTAAAACAGTCCCTTTCTTTCAAAAAGTGTTCTATGGCTACTAAAGCTAATCCGTGCTGCTGAGGGTATACCTGGAATATAAAAATTCGCGAATTTACATCACAATTTAACACGTATACCGAAGATGGACACTATTAAATCTTCTGAAAGGATTTTATAAAATGCTAGAGACCTTATAGCTGCTAATTCTTTAAATAGCACTACAGGTAATTACGGATATTGGTTGTAAATGTGTATCACCAGGAGTAGATAAAAGCCATTTCTTTTGATAGCATGATTTGCTGGTGACTTAGTCCTGCAATTAGGATGTACCTCCACAACTGGAACAATGAAATTTTGTGGGTGCCTCTGCGGTAATCCGGATCAAAGCAGCGAAAAACCAGGGTAGTAGATTCAAAAGCGATTTGCTCATTTGGATAGATTTGCTGTGACTCAACTGCATGCTGCTACACCCCCACAATTGAACACTGAAATTTTAGGCACCGACTAGCCAGAAAAGAGTAAGATAAAGCGGATTTCTGTTTGATAGCAGGATAGGTCACAGCAAATCTGCTATCTTACCCCCCATAACTGGAACAATTGTAACTTTTGGACACCTTGACAGCATGAAAAAGAGTAGATAAAAGCGATTACTTTTGGATATCAGATTTGAGAGGCGTAATTGATTGTTACAGGCCTTTGAATATAGCCTACCTCTACAAGTACATCAGCGGCTATAAGAGATACCTGTCATGATGGTAGATGAGTGTGATGACAAATCTCAGCTCGTTTTGGCCTTGATCTCTGTGATCTCATTCATGGGGAACGGCTGACGCGCAATTGGGATGCGGAACTGGGAGAGGAAAGGTTTTTATTTTGTTTTTTTTATCAAATAGGGAGCAACATGTTAACCATGAAGGCGAGCACTATTAAAACATAGGGGAATGCGGCTTCATTTACTTACTTACGTGGTCCTTATACTACCTTTTTATAACTTACCTGGGCGTCTTAATCAATTACTGTGGTCTTCGTTGTCCTTCTATACTTTACCTACTTACGCGGCCCATCTCCTACCTACTTTGGGCCTTTCCTTACTCAACTTAAGGGGCTATGTCCGCTTACCTAACTGAGGCCTTGTTCATACCTACCATGGAGTCGATTGCTTACCTAGCCCTTTACATACCTGCCTACATTCCTAGAGCCCTGCCTTCCTAAGTATCAATGCCTTTGCTTAGGTAGGTACCTAAGGACTTGCCTGTCTATCTACCTAGCTGGGTCCTTGCCTGTCTACCTGGTGAAGACTACATGGTGCTGCCACTCCGAAGGATTGGTTGTTAGGCTCGTGGCTCAGTGAAAGGATTTTGGTAACTTGAAGTAATTCATGGTAAACTTCAAATGCAATTTTGATGTAGATTTATTTTACATGCAAATATTTACATGTACCATATAGGGGAATAATAGAAGTCGACATAACTCAGCTGACACGAGATTCATTGCTCAACGATTGGGTTGTTGTTTCTGTGGCGTTCCTTTCTCTTTCTGTCAACATTACAGCTCTGTGGCCTCTTGACAAAGGTCATCATGACTGAACGTAGATTGATTATTGTGTCACTGCGCTTATTGTCATTCTTTATTCACCTATGATGGATCATGTAAATATGTACATATAAAATAAATCTACATCAAAATTACATTAAAAATTTGCTGTGGACTACTTCAACTTGCCTCTCTACCTAGCTGGGACCCTACCTATTTGGGGCTTACCTATTTTCCTAGTGAAGTGCTTACCTATCTGGATATCCAGTGGGGGGATTACCTACCTAATGGTGCCCTACCTACCATATCGAATGGGTTGCCTAGTATCTGGCTAACTAATTTAGGGGGCTACCTGCTCAAATAGCATCTACCTAGCTAAAAGGGGGTCTTCCTATCTGAAGGGCCATAATTAGTATTCATGCTGCCCTATGTACTTTACATAGCTATCAAACACATACTAGTTTGGGTTTCTGTATTTTTTACAGGTTTTCCCTTTGAACTATGTTGTACTCATCAGACCAGTGTTGAATCCATTTCTAAAATGGTCAGATGGATGATATTTAGGGAGTATTTCAATAAAGTGGGTTTCTATGTTTTGTTTTTACAATTTATTCCAGTGTTAGTAATGGAGGCATCTGACTGATGCCTCTCCATTGCTGTCACTGGAGCTTGATGTCAGCCAGCTGTTTTTTGTCAGACCCAGGGCTAACACTAACTCCCTCTAACAATGCACCCGGGGTACTTAGAAGAGCGAGGTTACCATCAAAAGTGGGCCATCTAATGTGAAAGCACCTTTCTGGGACAGCTACGGACTGTTATTTTGAAGGTGGGAATAGCTCAATATTCATGGACCTTCCCATCCTGCTAGTACCAACCTGCAGCTCGATAAATTTCCAGTTAATTTCCAGTCATTGCTGGAACCATCACATTGTTTGTCAAGTTTTCACAGCAGGTAGTGGACTCACAGTGCCAATACCGGGCTAATGCTGAGGGGACGTTACATACTCCAAATGGCCACTAGATTCTACCCCTGGGCAGTCCCTGGCAGTAGCAGCTGACCAGGACAGGTCAAAAGCGCCAATGCAGGCACTACACTGACAGAGGACCAAAACAAAAGACAAGGGGCCAGGAGATATGGCAGGTACTGTAACAATGAGACCCAGGGCTAAATGGACATGAAGGTCTAACAGAGGCCAATTTTCTAAAACTATGAACACCGGACAAACAAGGTACTGAACAAACAGAACAGGGACACAAACAGGAACAGAGACTGGACATAGAACTAGGGACATGGACTAGGACTATAGCAAGAACACAGGCTAGGAGCAAGACAGGACTAGGACTATAGCTAAGAACACAGACCAGGAACCAGACAGACAAAGAAGGACTCAACAGAACAGAGCCAATGCAAACATCACAGGAACATAGACTAGAAACACAGGAAAAACCATAAACCAGGACACAGGCAGACTGGACCTACAAAGATTAAATAACAGCAGAACACTGCTGTGTCTCCCTTATTAGCTAGGAGGAACAGAGGTGGCCACATGGTGCACACAGCATGGCCAAACAAACAGAAAAAGCCATATAGCAATTGCAAGGTATGTCAGCAACCACGGATCCGGCGGCGTGAAATTGTGCAAGGTCACATCCTAATGACAAGGAAGTGGTAATGCTCCATGTTAGTTAGGCCTGGGCTATTTTGAGACTTTCTATATTACTACTGCTTAATTTTTGTGACAATGACTACAGTCCTCATATTAACACTGAATTCAGTGTATGCCTTTGTATGGTAGTTGTGTATTGCACCATAAAATCAGTTAGTTGTTTCACAAAGTCTCAATGTAGACCTGGCCTTATCCAAACATTTCCGGAGCAAAATCACAACACAGTACAGATACCCGAGAATTGTTATCTCATTGGCAATACAAGGATTTGCTATAACGCGTCAGGAGATGTGACAGCTCTATTAAAAATACATTGACTGTGCAGTAAAGTGTTCTCTTCCTCTATCTCCATCCAGCCCAAACCAATAGGATGTCTCCTAACAACTGCAAAGTTTGCTGCCAGACATTGTTGGTCCCTCAGTTCTGCAGTTATCCTTACACTCTATAACAACACAAAAACCCCAATCCAATACCACAAATTTTATGCCTGCTGTTTGCACAGATGGCCAGAACAAACGGCTAAATCAATTCAGAACCCAGACCATACCACTAATTAAATAATTATACTATATAATATATATATATATATATATATAAAATATAATATAATATATATATATATATATATATAATTAATAAATATAACAATATTTCTAAAGTATACCTGTAATTAAATTCAAATTCCAGAGTATACCCAAACCTTAAACCAGGTACAGATACCAGACATCAAAGTTTAAACATCAATTCAGACCCCCAAAACGAATTCAGACTCCAGATAAGGCAGACAAACAAATTCAGAAACCACATTAGACCAAACCCATACATACGTTTCATTAGCATTTGGTAGCATTGCCCTTAAACTGTATGAATTGGGTCAAACATTTTGGATAGCCTTCCACTAGCTTCTCACAATAGTTGGTAGGAATTTTGGCCTGTTCCTCCTGATAGAACTGGTGTAACTGAGCCATGATTGTAGGTCTCTTGCTCGCACCTGCCTTTTCAGCTTTAATCATAAATTTTCAATAGGATTGAGATCAGGGCTTTGTGATGGCCACTCCAAAACATTGACTTGGTTATCCTTAAGCCACTTTGTAACCAGTCCATTTGGAAAACCCATTCCTGCCCAAACTCTAACGTCCTTGCTGTTGTCTTGAGATATTGTTTGAGTATTGCTATATAATCTTCTTGCCTCATGATGCCATCTATTTTGTGAAGTGCACAAGCCCCTCCTGCAACAATACAACCTCACAACATGATGCTGCCACCACTGCGTTTCACAGTTGGGATGGTGTTTTTAGTCTTCCAAGCTTCTCCCTTTATCCTCCAAACGTAACGATGGTCATTATGGCGAAACAGTTCAATTTTAGTTACATCAGATCGCAGGACATGTCTCCAAAAATGTAGCTCTTTGTTCCTGTTTGCATTTGCAAACATTAATCTGACTTTGTATGTTTTTTTTTTGGAGTAATGGTTGCTTCCTGACAGAGTGGTCTTTCAGTCCATGTTGATACAGTACTTGTTTCACTGTGGATTATGACACAATCTTACCAGCTTCTGCCAGTATCTTCACAAGGTCTTTTGCTTTTGTTCTTGGGTTGATATGCACATGTCGGATTAAAGCACATTCATCTCTGAGACCTATAACCTGTCTCCTTCCTGAGCAGTATGATGGCTGGATATTCCCATCTTTTTTGTACAATACATCTGAATGTGGCACCTTCAGGTATCTGAAAATTGCACCCAAGGATGATCCAGACTTGTGCAAGTCCACAATTTTCTTTCTGATATCCTGGCTGATTTCTGTAGAATTTGTCATGATGTTACACACCGAAGTAATGTGTTTCTGGTGTGCCCTAAAATACATTCACAGATGTGTCTCTAATTAACTCAGATGTTGCCAATAAACCATCAGAAGCTGCTGACATCATCATATGGGCTGTTCCAAATTGTTTAAAAGCATAGCAATCCTAGTGTATGGAAACTTTTGACTTTGCAGAAAGTAATAAAAGTGCCCTAAAAATTCTCTCTCTCTCTAATTTTGGTAATCCTAATTGACCTAAAACGGGTAAGATTTATTCTGATTTCATGTCAGATAGTGAGAAAAACATTCAAATGTGTCTTTTTATATAGTGTATGTAAACTTCTGGTTTCAACTGTGTGTGCATGTATAATGTATATGTGTAAGTATATATGTGACTCAAAAACGTTTTAGCAAAGGAAATTCTAAATGAGTACACCAATTGAGCCGCATGCTCTGCAAACACTTTGCCACACATTATTGACAGTCTTTTTAATTTTTCCCCTGCAAAATCAAGTAGCACACTAATGAAACAATTATAATGCAAAAACTAATCAGTAGAAAGCCTTGAATGTTTTTAACCCCTAAACACTAAATCATGTAGATGTAATAATAATCTTTATATAGCACCAACCTATTCCGCAGAACTTTTCAATCTGAGGCTGTAAGTCCAAACAAAAAAGAAAAACATTACACTATAAAAAGCTACTTACAGATCAGACACAATGTGTGAGGACCCTGATTGCAAGAGCTTCCCATCTATTAGGGCGTATGGTTAAGACGAAGGGTTAGAAGTGCTTGGTTTATATAATGGTCCAGCCATGTTTCATAAATATGGGGTAGTTTATATGAAAAGTGGATGAACATGCCTACAGTACATCTATATACAGATAAGTGCCTATGAGTGCCCAAGTGCTTGGAGTGAAAAGAATATGTGTGACAGAAGGGGGAGGGTTAGCAATTAGGGGTTTTGGTAGGTCTGACTAAGAAGATATATTTTTAGGAGGTGCTTAAAACTATGAGGGCTATGAGTTTGCCTGACTGTATGGGGTACGGGGTAGAATGTTCTAGAGAAGTGGTGCAGCATGTGAAAAATCTTGAAGGTAAACATGGGAAGTTCAGATGATTGAGGCATTTAATCTTAGATCATCAGCAGAGCACAGAGACCAGGCAGGGTGGTAGACAGAGATGAGGAAGGAGATGTAGCACTGTGTATATTCTGTACTGAATGGTTAACTAGTTAACCAGTGGAGTGACCGGCACAGGGTAGAGGCATCAGTATAGAGGCAGGAAAGAAAGATGAGCTTGGCCGCTGCATCCAGGATATATTGAAGAGGGGAGAGTTTATAGAAAGGTAGACCAATAAGCAAGAAGTTACAGTAGTCAAGGCGATAAAGTATAAGAGCAACAATAAGAATTTGAGTTCTTTCCACAGTAAGAAAATGATGGATTTTGAAGATGTTTTTGAGGTGCAGGTGATGATAGCAAGCAAGGGATTAAATTTAGGGAGTGAATGACAGATCAGAATCTAGCATGATCCCAAGACAGCAGTCCTAGGAGTTATGGTAATACCACAGACTGAAACAGAAAAAGCAAGGTTGGGTTGCTTAGTACATGGCAGAATAACAAGAAGTTCCGTTTTAGTGAAGTTTAGTTTGAGATAGAGGACATGATGTCAGAGACAGCGCACAGACAGTCACTGGTGTTTTGTAGGAGGGCAGGAGTGATGTCACAGGAAGAGGTGTATAATTGAGTATCTTCAGTGTAGAGATGGTACTGAAGGCCAAATCTGCTAATGGTTTATCCAATAGGGTCTGTTTAGAGTGGAAAGAGGAGAGGACCTAGACCTGATCCCTGAGGAACCCCAACAGAAAGAGAAAGAGGACAGGAGGTAGAACTTGCAAATGCGACAGTAAATTTTATATGCCTGGTAAGTCCCGGGCTGGAGTATAGGAGCGACCTTTCCCACCCAGGCTTTCTGGCCGCTCCATAAAAAACTCGACCTGGGCCCGGTTGTTTTGGGTTATTGTGTAATGTTGAAATGAGGGAGGTGAAATATTCTTGTATGGTAAGTCTTAAGCATGAATTTGTAATTGAGAAAGTTTGCAGACAACTTTCTCCACAGACATGAAGATGTACATCATTTGCGGGGGCTATTGGCAGCACATTGATGTACATGTATGTGATTCAGATTGTGTGGGCACAGAAGCCAGATTGACTGCCAGTTACTGACGGCTGGGCTCTTGTTGTGATGGTTGCAAAAATGAAACCCCACATTTTTCTTCTAAACTTTATTTTATTTTAACAAAATGGTAAACAACAAAAAAATACACATATAGATAGTCGTAACAACCAAAATAATTGATTTGACAAGTTATTGCATCTGCTAAGCAAAAATTGTAAAATAGCAATGGAAAACATAGTGGGATTGCTTTTTTTTTTTTACATTCTCCCACCTCTCAAGAAAAAGTGAATATATTCCCTGTACCCCAAATGAATCTTGTTTCAATGAATCTTGTACAGAGGGGAAAAAAAGTATTTAGTCAGCCACCAATTGTGCAAGTTCTCCCACTTAAAAAGATGAGAGAGGGCCTCAACTATGAGAGACAAAATGAGAAAACAAATCCCCAAAATCACATTGTCTGATTTGGAAAGAATTTATTTTTCAAATTATGGTGGAAAATAAAGTATTTGGTCAATAACAAAAGTTCATCCTCAATACTTTTGTAGAAAAAAGTCGCTCAAACCCTGATCCAGTATGCTGCAGGGACCTTTTGGGCTGGGAGATAGCACTATAGCAGCACAAACGTATGGGCCAGCAGTCCAAAGGCCAGTAAAAAAACCAATATTTGAGTAATATTAAAAAAAAACGGCAAAACATGCACAGGGAGATGAATGAAGCTTACGCGTTTCAGGGCCACTGCCCCTTAATCATAGCAATAATGCTATGATTAAGGGGCTGTCGCCCTGAAAGCTAAGCTTCTTTCATCTCCCCTGTGCATGTTTGCCGTTTTTTTTTTAATATTACTCAATAAATATTGGATTATTTACTGGCCTTTGGACTGCTGGACCATACGTTTTGTGCTTGCCATCTCAATACTTTGTTATATATCCGTTGTTGGCAATGACAGAGGTCAAACGTTTTCTGTAAGTCTTCACAAGGTTGGCACACACTGTATGTTGGCCCATTCCTCCATGCAGATCTCCTCTAGAGCAGTGATGTTTTGGGGCTGTCGCTGGGCAACACGGACTTTCAACTCCCTCCAAACGTTTTCTATGGGCTTGAGATCTGGAGACTGGCTAGGCCACTCCAGGACCTTGAAATGCTTCTTGTTGCCGTGGCGGTGTGCTTGAGATCACTATCTTGCTGAAAGACCCAGCCCCGTTTCATCTTAAATGCCCTTGCTGACGGAAGGAGGCTTGCATTCAAAATCTCATGATACATGGCTGGCCCCATATATTTTTTCATGTACACAGATCAGTCATCCTGGTCCCTTTACAGAGAAACAACCCCAAAGCATTATGTTGCCACCCCCATGCTTCACAGTAGGTATTTTTTTTCTTTGGATGCAACTCGGCATTCTCTCTCCACCAAACACGACGAGTTGTGTTTCTACCAAACAGTTCTACTTTGGTTTCATCTGACCACATGACATTCTCCCAATACTCTTCTCGATCATACAAATACTCTCTCGCAAACTTCAGATGGGCCTGGACATGTACAGGGGGACACGTCGTCTGACACTGCGGGATCTGAGTCCCTCGTGGTGTAGTGTGTTACTGATGGTAGCCTTTGTTATGTTGGTCCCAGCTCTTTCCAAATCAGACCATGTGATTTTCTGGATTTGTTTTCTCATTTTGTCTCTCCTAGTTGAGGTCTACCTATGATGTCAATTACAGGCCCCTCTCATCTTTTTAAGTGGGAAAACTTGCACAATTGGTGTCTGACTAAATATTTTTTTCCCCACTGTATAATATAAAACAAGCCATCATAAAGCTCCATAGACGGAACAATAAAAAAACTATGGGTTTAAGAATATGGCAACATAAAAATAAATAATTTTTTCTAAAGTGTTTTTATTGTGCCAAACATTTAAAACATAAAAAACTAAATATATTTGGTATGCCACAAATTGTACTGAGCCATAGAATTAAGGTAACACATTATTTATGCTGCACTGTGAACAGAAAAAAAATTTAGAAAATAAGGACCACATTGTTGTGATTATTTTCTCTCCAGAAAGTGTTATTAAAAGTTAATGGTGCCATTAATAAAGTCACAAAAAACAAACCTTCATACAGCTACATCAACAGAAAAATAAAAAAAAAAGTTATAATTTTTGGAAGGGGGCCATTCCTTGTTTGAAAACCCGTCCCAGTCATTACGGTAAATCCACAAGTTTCTTTGGCACTAAGGGTTTTTTTCTCCTCTTCCCCCCTTTCGAAAGGGGGGGGGAAAATGACATGTTAATTTTTTCAAAGGGGGGTTTTTACCCCCCTGTAGTAAGAATTTTCTATGGGGCCGGGGAGCTGCCCGGGCCCCTCGCCCCGCCCCCCCCCTGCCGACAAACCCGCGGGAAATTTCGGGTCGAAAACCCTCCCGCAATTACGCCGTGAATAAGCTGTGTGAACTCGGCCTAAGACTAAAATAGGTGTGGTCCTTAAGGAGTTAAAGATTATAGGGGTGGACATTATTGCTAAAATGTAGGAAAAAAATCTTTTATTTCCAGCAAAACAAACGAAATTAAAATTAATTCCCTCCAGCCCTACAATTAAAGGGTTTGTTTTACAAAGGCCGGGAAACGGGAGGCCCCGGCTTTCCCTGTGTAAAAAGCCCCTTTCAAATTTTTGCCCAAACAAACGGGGCCCCCAAAACATAGCAATTTATCGAGTTTTTTTCCCCCACCAAAGGCACTTTTTCTCCCGGGCTTACACCCAAAAGGGGGGAAACAAAAGTGAAGTGGGCCGGGCCCCAGAATGCTTTAAAAGTACGCTCTGGCCAAATTGCATAGTTTTTTATAGTAACGGTTTTAAAAAAAGGGAACCCTGTCATCCCAAGGGTTAAAAAAAGGGTGGGGAAAAAGTGGGGGAAGGGAGGGAGACAAGGATTTTAAGCCCTGCCTTTTGAGGTTTAGGGCCCCGAAAACCCCCAAAAAACAAGAAAACCCAATCTGCTCCAGGGGAGACCCCCCACTCTGACCCCCCGAGCCTCCCCCAGCCCGTACCCATAATTTTAAACCTACTACAAACGCATTTTAAAATTTTTTTTTGGGTTTTTAGGTAGATTAATTAAGCCCCTTTTGAAACTTCCCCAATGTTCTTGCTGTTACCAAACCTCCTTTAAGGCAAGTATTCCACAGATTTACAGTTTCTTTCGTGAAAAACCCCTTTTCTCCTCTGGAGATTGAATCCTTTTTTTTCTAGCGAAGGGAAAGTCCCCCTTTCTTTTTTTGGGGGCTTTACCTGAAATTTTTTTGCCCCACACTTTTTTGTAAAAGGGCCATTTTTTATAGTTTTTATAAATTTTAATTTATTTTTTCCCCGGAAGAAAAGCCCCTCCTTTTTTCAAGAGTTAAATCCTTCAGGGTTCCCCTAAAAAATTCCCCATTAAAATAAATGCTCCCCTTCCCCCTTTTAAGTTTGGTTCCGTCTTTGCCCCTCTCTCTAGCCCATTAAAATCTAAAAAACTGGAGCCCCCGAATTTTGAACCCGCTATTTTTTTAGTGAAAATTTAATTTTTTTTTTTCCCCCTTGGGGCATTTTTTTTAAAATATTTTTGCTTTTAAAAAAATTTGGAAAAAAAAGTTCCCAAAAAATTTTCTTTTTTTCCTAAAAAAATTTTTAAAACAAGGGAAAAAAAACTGGGGAAAGGGCTGAGGTTATGCTTTATTTTTTGGGATAGTAACCTTTTTAGAGTTTCTTGTGTTTATGGGTTGTTTTTAGGGATTATTTTTTATTTAAATTTTAAATTTTCAATCCCTTAAAAATTTTTTTCATAATGTCTGAAATACAATCTTGCTAAAATATAAAAGGCAGAGCCGCCTGCATCTCCTGGCAACCAGGGCACATACCCTGCCAACCCCTCCCTTTAGCGTTACCCCTTCTTGTTCCTTTAATTCACTAAAGCTGCCTTTCACTGCAGCAATATGCTCTGTCACCTTCTGTAAACTTTCTAAAATGTCCACTTTAATGCCCTCAAACTGAATGCAGCACGGATAATGAGGACCTACAGTGTGTGGCTGCTTTTAAAGACAAATTAAGGTGGGTTATTTGTCTCTGAGAGGAGTGTGTAACAAGGCTTGGATAACTACTGCAGTTTGCCTGCTTGCACATAGCATGGTTGTCAGACCCATCGACTCATCTACTTGTTTCCTTCTTCCAGGGGTAGCATGTGGATTTTTTTGTGTTGCGTTGCTACTCCCCCCTGCTTCTAGGTTTGCTTGCAGTCCCGCACTGAGTAACCATTTTAGCCAAACCACCCTCCCAGTCGTCTGTGCATGGTAACACAAAAGAATGGCTGCAAAGATAGTAAAAAATTTGTGGTAGGTTTGAGAAGGGCATGAGTGGATGACAGGAGTTTGGCAAAGCATGCCCTTATGCCCTTTTGTATGTATGACCAGGCTACACACATGGAAACCCATATTGTAACCATTTCCTGCCACATGATGTACATTTACAGGAAAATACCATGCATAGATAGCATAGCTCTGAAACCTCACCATATCAAATAGTGGCACAGTAGTGATAGCTGTCATTACCAAAAGCTGCCAAAATCATTAATTGTGGTACTTAATGCTGCCAAAACAATCACACTATCTCTGTTACAAAAATACCAATTTTACCAGCAGCGCAGGCTTTAACCGCATCAGTACACTTAGTTGTCTGATTAACCAATAATTTTAATTAACGATACACCATGTAATCATTAAAATCTGTTGTATGAACATGCCCTAACAGTGGCGTGTATGTCTGTGGTGGCACATGTTGGGCACAACATATTGAAAAACTAAAAAAACTAACAACACTTTTAAGACAAAATGGCGCAGGTACATGCTGATGTGGCCCCAAACAATGCAACAGAAAAACATAGCAGCAGCACTCTGCATATGCTAAGAGAACATTAAACAATGAATACATTAACTATTTTAAAGGGTATTTCTGCTACTTTTAGGATACATAAAATCTTAGGCTTGTAGCTGCTGCAAGTCGCAGTTGTAGACCACTGTCTGCTCTTTATGCCACAGCCCGCCTGTCGAGTTGTGCTCACGCTCGCTTTCATCTCTGGGCAGCTTCTCCCCTGGAGAACTCCTGCTCAGCCCCTTGACAGATTGTTGGGGTGTTATCCTTTGAGTTTAGCTAATTTGCATATACGATTCTTATATACGTTTTTGACCTTTGGCTACGTTTTTCGCTTATGATTGTTCTCTGCTTGCCCTGACCTCAATCTCGATAGAGTGCCACCTGCCCTGACCCACAGTTCTCTATCTGACTATGCTAATGATCTGACCAGGCCCCCTTGCAGGGACTGAGGCTGAAATCCAGGAGCTCCTTAGTCTCTTTTGCCCAGCGAGGTCCTATGGCAAGAATCCTGAAGGGCACGGAGGGTCCACCCCTGCCTCATGACATTTTTGCTCAAAACTGTGAGGGCCCATCCACCAATAGCAAGGTGACCTCAGTTCAGATGGGAATCTACACTAGACAACACTGGTTTTTAATCAGAACACAGTATAGCTGTAACAATTATGTCCTAAAAGTGTAGAGGCTTGAAAAGGAACCAAGCGAGGTGAGAATGCGTGTCTGGTGTCGGTCCCCATTTGAAATGAGGTCACCTTACTGTTGGTGGATAGTTAATGACCAGCACATTTTTTTAGTTTTTGCCTCCTTCTGTTTCAACAGTCGTATCTTTTTTATTTTTTCAATGACGCAGTTGTATGAGGCCTCGTTTTATTTGGGACAAGTTGTACTTTTTGGGGAATAGCTTAAGTTCACTTATAAATCATTGCAGAATTTTTTTTCAGTTTTGGGGAAAAAAATTTGGGTATTTTGGTTTATTCCGGTTCTGTGCACAAATTATTTTATTTATCCATTTATTTATTTTATGTACTGGTCTTGCCACCTGCTATAAAAAGCAGGCATAGATTAGTTACAGGTGGTGAAACCTTCTGTTATCAACAGATTTACAATAAGGCTAGGTCTACACAGCTTTGGACAAAAAACTACCTCGAAATAAAATCCTAAAAATGTTCATAAAACTGAGTTTTTTTTGTCCACAAAATAACTTGCAAGATAGCGACAGCAATCTTTAACCACCGACGATGTGAACCTGTTCCACAGAAGCTCCAGCATAACATATCAGAGAAAAATACTAAATTTATATGATTAAATGGGTGTTTCAAAAGTACTAACTGCTTGTTAGTCTATCAAGAATTATGAAAACGAGGAAAAAGATAACTTACCTTGTAAACCCTCTCGTACCAGCACTGCAGCCGGTCCTGGTGATCCCGACTGAAGATGTCACTGTTCATTCTTCACGTGATACTGCAGCAATGCCCAACTATTGACTGCAGGGTCTGAACTGTGCCAGAATCACCCCCACTGATTCATCACCCCCAATGAACTGAAGAGCTTTAAGTACTGTTAAGACTTACACACCATGAAATTCAAGGTGATGGGGAAATCTGAAGCAGTTGCAGAAGTTCTGCTAAGGGCTTGTTAATACGGAGTTTTAACTCCGTGTTACAATCGCTTTTTAGATCCGTCTCTGGGACCAACAGTTTATTACTGCGGTCTATGAGGAAGACGCAGCGGCATTCACATGAGAGATCGCCGTTGCGTGTTCCCTTCCTGCCTGTCGGCTCTGTCTTTGAAAGAATTGCATGTCAATTCTTTCAAAGACAGACCCGAGCTGCGCTATGGAAACACGCAGCGGCGATCTCTCAAGTGAACACCGCTGCGTTCTTACTCAGACCGCAGTGATAAGGTCACTGCTAATTTTTTAGATCCGTCTCTGGGTCCGTCCTGTCGGTCCCAGAGACGGATCTAAAAAGCGCTTGTAACACAGAGTTAAAACGCTGTGTGAACAAGCCCTAACTCTGATTGATGTTACTAGTTATGTTTGGAAAACAGTATTTTATATTTAGTATAAAAGGTCCTTATGGTTAAAGCTTTTTTTTCTTTTTTTAACTATTAATTGCCTCTCATTTTTCATTTTCTATAGATAATCGATAAGAGCAAAAGGGATCCATCAGAGGAAATAGAGATTCTTTTAAGATATGGACAACACCCAAACATCATTACTTTAAAGGACGTGAGTAGGTTTTATATTTACTCAATCTGTTCATATTGGAAAATATTTTAATGTATTTAATAAGCCACCACAAGTTTATTATTAAAATACAAAAATAAAATAATTAGATTTAATCCTAATGTGTTTTATATTATGAAATTGCTTTTACTTTAAAATAATGTTAATTATGAAAATGACAAAGATTAATAACATTAAGATGAAGAAAATTAATATAGGAATAGGTGTGCTTTTCTACTAGCCAAAACAGCACAAAAACACATAGTTATTAATCCTGTGTATTTCTAAGGGGACTACTCTCTGTACTGTTAGGCTTACTGCACTGGCAGGCCTGAGATGTGGATTTTCTGGACTACCACAAGCGGTGGTATAAATCATACCAGGGAGTGGAGTCTAAGTAGGTCCGGTATTCACCAGAGCTCGCCATTAGGCAGGTTGGGCTTGCTGCGGCAGAACACTGCCAGGTCGTTACCCCTGACGCAACTTGCTTGCGGTGACAGCCGAGGTGTAACGTGGTACAAAATTGTAAAGCAAGCTCGTAGTCAGGGACAGGCAGGAAGGTCAGGACAGATGGCAAAGGAATGCTTTCTCACAAGGCATTATTGATCTGGCAAAGGCAGAGAGGAAGAGGCAGGGTTAAATAGGGTCAGCGCCCGGCGATGACTAATCACCGGCGCGCTGGCCCTTTCAATCTAGCAGAGCTGCGCATGCATGCCCTAGACAGCGGGAGTGTGCACAACAGCCTGCAGGCAGAAAACGAGGAGCGAGGTGAGTTGAGTATATGGAGCTGGGACCAGTGGCCCGTGGCACCACCCGCCGTGGCAGAGATATGACAGTATAGGTAGCGGGTGCACTCTTAATTGTACCCCGCCCCTTTTGGCTGCCTCCTATTTCTCAACTGAAGAAATTTCAGAACCAACTCACAGTCCAGGATGTTGTCATAAGGCTCCCATGACCTGTCTTCTGGCCCGAACCCCTTCCAGTCGATGAGGGGTATCCCCTGATAGTTTTCATGGCCAAGATCTCTTTCATTGCATAAACGTTGGTGATATCAGCTTCAGGCAAAGGGGAGGTGATTTTCCGAGAAAACCAATTCAGGGCTAACGGTTTCAGCAGGGAGACATGGAAGGAATTCAGGATGCGCATCGTAGATAGAAGCTGAAGCTTATACGCCACTGTGTTGATACGCTTCAGTACCTTGAATGGCCCCAGGAAGTGAGGGACTAGTTTGTAACTGGGGATCTTAAGCCGAATGTATCTGGCCGACAACCATGCTTTGTCTCCAGGAGCAAAGATCGGAGGAGGTCTCCTCTTTTTTGTCTGCCTGGGCCTTCATACAAACAGACACTCGTTGTAGGGAACAGGTCCACCACAGCAGGAACCTTAGAAGATGCAGGCAGATGGAGTTATGGTGGTGGTGGTGGGGTAGTGCTGTCCATAGACGATATAGAAGAGAGAGTCACCGACAACCTTTGAATTCAAAGAGTTGTATGAGAACTCTGCCTTTGGTAACAGGCAGGCTCAGTCGTCTTGATGTGCCGAAACGAAGTGGTGCAAGTAGTTGCCAAGGACCTGGTTGACTCTCCACTTGCCCATTCGTCTGTGGATGGTAGGCTGAGGAAAAGTCCAGCTTCACCAGTAGCTGGGAGCAGAGGGCGCACCAGAACCTAGAAACAAATTGGACCTCCCGGTCTGAGACAATATGCCGAGAAAGTCCATGCAATCAGAAGATGTGTTTGAAGAAGAGGCTGGCAAGGTATGGAGCAGAAGGTAGACCCAACACAGGAACAAAGTGTGACATTTTAGAGAAATGGTCAGTGACCAACCAAACAACAGTATCACCGGAGGAGTGAGGAAGATCAGTGACGAAGTCCATAGTCACATGCATCCACAGGTTACTGGGGATGAGAAGCGGCGGAAGCAGACCAGCTGGCTTGAGGCGAGGCGACTTGCTACGGGCACAGGTGGTACAAGATTCAATGAATTCTCTAACATCTTTAACAAGATCAGACCACCAATAGAAACCAGATACTAGTGAACAAGATTTCTGTACCCCGGGATGTCCGGCAACTCAAGAGCAATGCTCCAATGTTAATATCATCTTCTGGAGTGCAGGGCGCACGTACATTTTGCCTGAAGGAACACATTGGAGGTCCCAGGAGAGTTCAAGGGAAACGATATGCTGAGGAGATGGTTCTTCCCCTAGCACGTCAGAAGCACGTGAAAGAGCATCAGCCTTGACATTCTTTTCTGTGGGGTGAAAATGAATTAAGAATTCAAACCGTCAAAAGTGGAGGGACCATCGGGCTTGGCACGGGTTTATACGTTGGGCCATCTAGAAGTACAGTAGGTTTTTGTGGTCGGTGTAGATATTAACCGGGTGATGAGCCCCCCAAAAGATATTACCATTCTTCCAAGCCCAGTTTGATGGCCAGTAATTCCTGATGCCTGATGGTGTAATTCTTTTCCGCTGAGGAAAAAGTTTCAAAAAAGAACAAACATGTGAGGGTCTTGCCTTTGAGACCTTTTTGAGTAAGGACCAACCAGGCCCCCACTGAAGAGGCACGGATTTCTAAGAAAAAAAGCTCTTTGTCTGGTCGGGAGAGCATGGGTGCAGAGGCGAATGCTAAATTTAGCCTAGAGAAGGCTTCTTCAGCCGATGGTGGCAATAGCTTTGGGTTGACATTATTCTTGGTGAGTGCTACCATTGGGGCCACCACCGTTGAGAAGTGAGGCATGAATTGCCTATAATAATTGGCGAAACCCAGGAGACGCTGTATGGCCTGGAGGCCAATGGGCCGCGGCCACTGCAGGCCGGCAGACAATTTAGCAGGGTCCATCTGCAGACCCTTGTCCGAGATGATATAGCTGAGAAACAGGAGGCTGCTCTGGTGGAAGAGGCACTTCTCAAGCTTGACATAAAGGTGATTACTTTGTAGACACCACAGAACCTGGTGCACATAAACCTGGTGGGAGTCTGTATTGGGAGAGAAGACCAGGATATCATTCTGATAGACAGGTATAAAAGAGGTCCCTAAATATGTCAGTGACAAATTCCTGGAAAACTGCTGGAGTGTTGCAGAGCCCAAAGGGCATAACCAGGTACTCAAAGTGCCCATCATGAATCTTAAAGGCCGTTTTCCACTAATCCCTCTCATGGATCCGAATGAGATGGTATGCTCCCTGCAGGTCGAATTTAGAAAAAATCTTGACTCCACA